>JARHVA010000202.1:5502500-5687500 GCA_037957365.1 Torreya grandis | reverse complement strand
AAGGTGAAAATTCTATATATTTGAATTGAAGTAATAAAGGCATGTTTATGTTTATGTTTTTTGTGCTCAAATGAAAAATATGAGTCGCCAAACTATGAACTGTATTTTCTATCCAAATGATAAAGAAAACATTATGTGTGGTCTTTATATCATATGCTCATATCCAAATGGTGGTTATCATACTTTTTATGATAATGTATATTTTAATTGTCACCTTACAACCATTGATCTTGAATCTTTCCTTATTTTATGGTATAGGCTAAAGAAAGAAATTTAAGAGAGACCTTGTTAATGACATATCTTCTTAAATCCAATTAGGAAAAGAGGGTGGGGGAAAGACTTTGGATAAAGCATAACAAATATGGACCTTGGAGGAAAGACCACCCTTTAAAAATAATAATAATAAAAACAGGAAGGCTCAACGTATATAATGAGATATCATAGAGATATTAACTCTTCTTGAAATCCTAAACCAAATAAATTTAGGGAAAGGAAACGTAGGGTAACATGATAATTAAATACCTCTTACAGAATGTATGGACCATGCTTTGAAATATTTAATGGGGAATTTCAACAGATTGGTGGTTTGGGCGGTGGATGGAAAACATAGGATTTTATAAGATCCCTATTCATTGTATTTTTTTTGGAATACACATTACACAAAATAAAAAATCAAACTTACTATGCCTAGAAATTTGAGCAGGAAGGATGCAAATTCAGACTGATAATTTACATAGGGCAGTGGCATTAGATATTATAAAGGGAATCTTTATTAATAGATGGAATTTGTTGGATGCATGCATTATGGCAGACATGCATGCTTAGTGAAGGGGAAAAGATTACAAAGGGGATAAATAATTTGGTAAACACATGATTTTGGGGACCCAATGCACCCATCAACGTGCTCAGGAGAAATGTGCCATGTTTGGAGAAGGAGAAGAAGGGAGAGAGGAGGGTGCAACAGGAGGGCTATGTCTATGATTTTATAAGCAAGTTGTTTTCTTCAACAAATCTCCCATGTTTATTCTAGCAAGTTTATCATGATCGCGCTTAATTTTTAGTAAGTTTATTTGTGATGGTTGCATGTTATAATTCTGGTTTGTGTCTAGTAATTCCCTGATATATAATAGATAGATGTCTGATAATTTCTAATTTTCTCAAGATATATGAACTAGGTTACTTGAAATTTAGATAGTCAACTATCAACTCGACTTAAGTAACAAGCTTCAAAAAATCTAGACAACTTAGATGGTGAATTAAAAGATACAACTATTTCATCTAATTATTTTATTAGAAATAAAATAAAATTTGTTTTCGTATTCCTCCATATTGGACTGTATCATATTTTATTATCCTTTTGAGCACACTGTGTCTTGTTAATTTTCTTCTGAGTAGGTGGAGTGGCAGATTGGTGATGTCTCTTTTAGACATGGATGTGTGTGTTAAATATAACATTTGTTTTAACCTTTTATGACTTAACAAGTGTAAATCATATGTTTGTTAAAAAGTCAAGTAGACTAAATTACCCTGAAATAGTATGCAATAAATACAACCACTAATTTGTTACAGAATTGATTAGCTTTATCTTTTCTAAAAATAGTAATAAATAGTGGAAGTAATAACTTTGCTGGAAAATAACTGACGCAGATGATCTGGGTGTTGGAAATTGAGGTGGAAGCTAGTTTGAGTGTCAACATTTAACATTTAATGTAGTAAATACATAACCTGCCTTTCAGTTCCTTTACTTCCACTTCTTCCAAGCCTTGTAAGTTTCAAAGTAACAGTAGCACACATGTATTATAACACATACATGCTTTAGTACATATGCATTTTAGGGCATACGAGCTATAATTTCAATAATTACCAAGCGTAAATCAAAATATACCATATATATTTTTCAAAATTGAATATATGTTTGTGTCAAAATCATGTTTTAGCAAAAATATCTATTTTTAAGCCCCCAACTTCGTACATTACCCTTCTACAATATATTTTGGGCTAAAATAAAATAAAATTCTTTCATTTACAAATTGACCGATGCAATTGCAATATTTCTTATATAATTTTAGGAAAATAAATGTTTATTTTATTTTTTGAAAAACCTTTATCTTGACAAAGGAAAGCTATCGTTGCATTTGGCATGTTTCAGCCCCATTATATTAAATGATTAACAAACATTATTTTTTTGGTGCTAGGGAATGGAATGAAGTGAACAATGTTGCAATGGCTTATGTACATATATTTAAATTGTGCATCACCAAATTAAATTAGCACCATCTTTTTCATTTATTGGCCATTGATCATGCATCTTTAAAAATGGAATTGTCTACTTATAATGTTGGGTTTTCTATAATTTTATATTTTTGTGTCTTTTTTCAAATTGTTTATGGCAAAAAAAATTATATTGAATATATATTTTGATTAAATAAATTCAAATAATTTTTATTAGATTTTCATTTTTGGGATTTATGTTTTTGACGTTTTTAACCAATATAAATGATAGTTGTATTGTTGGTAAAATATATCGATTATAATGTTGGTGATTTCTTTTTCAATATATTTATTGTTTTTGTCACATTTTAGATTTATTTCAATTAATATTTGAAGTAGAATGGTATAAATTTTATTGTATTAAATAAATAAAAGCAACTTAAGACAATATTTTACCTAAATTGAAATCACTATTACATGAATTATAATTAGCACCATAAATTGGATCAATTTCATGTCATTACAATTTTTTTTTCCTTTGCTTGATTAAAATAGAAATGTAATGATGACATAAATATGACACAAATATCATGCAAAAAAAACATAAATAGTGCCACCTTTACATCACATTAAATTGTGAAATATTTAGTTTTTCATGTCAATAAATTGTGTCTGTCTGTCAAAATTATGGGTTTACTTTCCTATAAAATTAAAGAATTGTATGTACAATAGAATGATGGACAAAGCATAGCCATAGTGTGGAGTAAAGGCAAATGAATCCAACAATATGTTGATAAGGTATGAAAAAATTGTTAAGCATTTTAATCTATTTTACTCACTTAAATTTGGTTATGAATATTTAATAATGTTAGTTTTGGTCCGCTTTCACTTTAATTGACTCGAGCATTGAATTTGAACCTATTTCACTACTTCAATCTATACTAAGTACATATATAAACATATCCATTTATAAGTTTCTATATTCTGCCTACATAAATATTCTTAATCACTAAAAATATATCTAAGTATCTATATAGATATCACAGTTTCTAAATTTTACACATTTCACTTTTGGATAGGATCGACCAATATGGGTTAATAATAGTAGTTAGTCTTGATCCGTTTGGGTCGATCTTGACCTTCACCCTTAGAAATGACTAATTTTCAAATTTAGACCTTTTCTTATAGGTTGGTCCATATTTTTAGAAAAGGTAAAGTGAGGATTTCCCTTTTGGATGGCTATAAAGGCACATCTAAGTTACCTATTCTATCACTTATCAATTTCAATATTGAGACGCACTTACACTATTTCACACTGAGCAAAACTTCCTTTACTTTCCAAATATAACTCTAATCATTCGAAGTAGTTTTTAGCCAAGCCAAAAGCATATTCTATTTAAGTCAAAGCAAAGCATTATTAGGTATTCAATCCATCTCTAGATGCATACATGTAAGAAAAGTATCAAAATCACCCAAAGCACTCTAAGTGAGAGAACTATGTGGGTTTGATTTCCCTTTTAGGAGTTTGGATATGTAGGCATTAATCAGTTATCATGGGGGTGATTGGGCTCGGTTCATCCCATTACACTCCCCCTTTCTCTTTGCAAGTTTTCAACTATTAAAAGTTCTATTAGGGTTTCAACTTTGAATAATTTATTTATATGTTATTCATGCATCCAAAGGTCAATTTTATGCACACAAAGATGTTTAAAGTAGGCACAAATGATTGTGCCCTAATGTCCTTTATTTTCTTTGTAAATGATAGAGTCGACTAGTAGAGGATAGTAGTGTCAATCGATCATGTCCCCTTCCCAATGTTCTTGACTTTGAGTAATCACAATCACAATTTAAATTTCACATTCAAGAGTCAGATCTATTGATAAGTTCCAATCACTTTCCAGATTTACATATTCAAATTATAGACAAAATATAAATACATCCTTTATGTTGTTCATAATTAACCTTCTTTCATTCAATCATCATTTATCAATTTCAACACCTTACCTTCATTCTACTAATTGCACGCTACTTTACAATATTTATTATCTTTAAAATTATTTTATCTTAATTAGAATTAATATATCAATTAATTCAAACTTATGTTGCCATTGCTTCCTCATAGGCAGATTTTTTAAATAATGTGGGTGGATTCCATTTTGTGTCCAGCTGTTTTTTGGACAAAGATTTTTTATATGAGTTGTCAAGTCTCTTCATCATATTTTTGGCATGTTGTAGGTTATGCAGAGCTCACTGAAGGCTTTGAACATCTTAGGAAAAAAAGGAGGATTATTGGAAAATGCTAAGAATGCCTTATTTCCCACAGTTGGGTTGTCCCCTTCCAGCTTGATGTACACTGCAATGATATTCTTGAAATTTCCAATTTTCTTGTTGCAATTAATCATGAGAAATTTATGCATTGCTATTAATTTTAACCTAATAGAGATGTGAGTCAAATGTCATTGCTGATGTGTGGAGAATGTGAGCTGAATCTATAGACAGAAGTCGACCAAAATCAATAGTGGATCCATTAACCCAAGCAATATTTCTAAAAAATCCCTGTGCAATTCTTTCTAGTATCCCTAGAAGATTCTTATTTTTTTGTTTTATGAATGTAGGGATTGGATCCTGGGTGAAGCCGTGTATTTGTTTAATTCAGGGCAATTTTGTCTAGATTTATATATTTTTTAAACTGATGCAAAACTCACCTAAAATAATTAAACTTTTATTTATTTATATTTTATATATAATTTTAATTTATTTTTTAATTGTTATGGTGACATAAAAGTTATGTAATTTTTTTTTTGGGGTGTAACAAAAATGATTAAAAAGTGATATTATTAAAATGTTTACTTGTTTCATTTTTAATTATACAAATTCTTTAAAATTTTATTGTAAAAAATATTAAAAACAATCAAAATTTTATGTAAATTTGATTTTATTTACACTTTATATAATAATCAATGTTCATATTATAATTTTTTTTTGTTAATATAAATATTTACTTTCGTTATCATCTTCTCATTAAATTACAATTAAACGTGGAAATGATTTTTAAAAAAAAATGCATATCCATACATGATGCTTGCAATATATAAAATAAAAATCAAGATATATAATCCAAAAATATTTATAAAACACTTCCATATGTATTTAAATGCTCACACTATAAGAATTTTTTTATGCCCAAGGACAATTATTGCATCTTTAGGGTAGCACATAGTAATGAATTTAGTTTTGTAACCATTAATTTTTTTTTTTAGTTATACGTATTCTCATATCTCAAGCTTTTCTATATATTATCAATTTTGATAGGAAATATTTTCAATTATTGAAATATTTTCAATATGGAAATAATAAATGCATTTGTATAGTTGTCGTCAAGTAACTTTGGAAGCCCTCAATGTATGTCTATTATAAATGAAAAATTTGTTAGTTTGTCTCAATCAGATTTCATAGCTTTATTTCATGACTTAAAGTTTCTGAAAAACACACTTTTGTCAACACATGACAAATATATGCAAATTATGACGATTCTCAAAATATTTGCTACTAACCAATGAAAGAAGAAATAAAACATCATGACTCATACATGTTATTGACTTCTTTTTGGTGATGATGCATTGCATTTCCCCATTGAAACACACACATGAATATTAATGCGTCACATGAATAGATGTGTTGAAGGACTCAAAGTATATTCTAATTAACAAAATCAAAGTCACAAGTTTCAATGAATTCCATTGATGATTTCTATAGACAAAGTATTTCTCCATTGTTTTTTTAACTAGTGTTCACATTAATGCTCTAAGGACGAATTTATCTTTTTGTTAATTGTCAGAATTATGCGCTATTAACAACATAAAAACTTTATGCGCTATTGACAACATAAAAACTATGTATTTGTTATTGAATATATATATAGATAATTTATTATCATTTGACTGGTAATTTACATAGTTTGTTTGAAAATTGATTTATTGTTGAGAAACTATTTGTTTATGATAGGATGTGCTCATACATTTGATTGCATTACATTGGAATTACATTTGATTTTCATTTTATATTTCTTCATGGACTCACTTCTAATTCTCCTAAGCTTTTTTTTTTTGGGAGAGCCCAAATTCAAGGTTTCATAAGAGATTTTCATCATTGTCCTACATAAACATTTGATTGCACTACATTGGAATTACATTTGATTTTCATTTTATATTTCTTCATGGACTCACTTCTAACTCTCCTAAGCTTTTTTTTTTTTTTTGGGGGGGGCCCAAATTCAAGGTTTCATAAGAGATTTTCATCATTGTCCTACATAAACATTTCATGTGGGTTTGTCTACTTAACTTTTTTTTAATTGAATTAAACTTTTTTTCCCATTCTGCATAGATATTATGATTATGTTGCACCACACATTAAATTAGACAAATTTTGGACTTAAATTTTTCACTTTACAATTAGAAAAACAATTTGTTACATATTTATTTTAACAAACGATTTTCACTGCTCGCATAACTTCTTACATTGATTTTTATTATCATATTTTATTTTATACTAATTTTTAATTTGAATATCTTTGGGATGTCATATATATTATATTTCAGAATGAATTACACAAATTGCAAGCATGCATCGAGTTTGTAATTCACATTGTTCTAGATTCTCATTTTTATTTTATTACATTTTTATCTTGCATTATTTTTTTTTATATTTATAACATAACATCTAATATTTTTTATTTATTAAATTTCATCAAATTACTTGACAACATACAATTTTTCATGTATCTTTTACAATATATTATTCTTATCTTTTATTTTTATTAATATTTTGAATATTCATTATATTTCAATTTTCAATATATAATACTTCAATCAAATTAATGTCTATATTAACATTATTTACATATGTAATTGAATTGCAATCAATCTATATATGACTATGCACTTATTTCACATGTCAATCTGTTTGTAAATTTATTCATATATTAAACTTGATTTTTTGTTTCTTTTATTTATCTTGCTATTTTTTCTATAGCATAACAAAATTATTCATATACATAACAAAATTATTCATATATTAAACTTGGTTTTTCCATTTCCCTTTATTTATCTTGCTATGTTTTTCTATGCATACCATGGCATGGTTAATTATCATGTTTCTTTTTTTTAATTAAATTAAATTACCATTATTACTATAACAAACAATTTTTCATATTAAAATGTATTATTTAATTATAATTAAAAAACAGATTGTTTTTTATATATTTTTTAATTTATTTAATTATAATTAAAAAAATCACAATTTACAATTTAAAAAAAAATAATGATTTATTGAAAGATAGATAACCATCGATGATAGTTCAAATCAACCATGTATACACACATGCAAGTAAAAGTTCCTTATAAAATACCCCTCCAGATTCAAAAACTGCTACATCATCATTTTTTGTTGTTATCCAAGACAAATATTACAATTTTTCTGTAAACAAAGACCAGTAATCTTTTTTAATTAATTTTAGTTTTAATTTTTTCATATATTTGTATTGACATTTTTTCCTTTTTCATAGATCATCTTTTTAATTATAAAAAATACCAAAAATATGCAAATAACAATTGTATTTGTACACTTTTCAACAAACAATTTTGGAATGTCCAGCAGAATGTTTATAATATAAGGGATTGAAATGTCTAGCTGAATGTTTATGGTATATGATATTATGTTGTGATTCTTCTCCATATTCTAAATATGATTGGAGTCATGTTTTGTCTCCAATTAAACAATTTAAAAATATTATTTTTAAAAATAAACATCATATATATCTGATAGGAATAAATATTTCAAAAATTTGAAATAAACATCTCGAAATTGTTTTAATAAACAAATATCATATTTTGTTTCCAATAATTTTCAACAAACAATTTTGGAATGTCCAGCAGAATGTTTATAGTATAAGGGATTGAAATGTCTAGCTGAATGTTTATGGTATATGATATTATGTTGTGATTCTTCTCCATATTCTAAATATGATTGGAGTCATGTTTTATCTCCAATTAAACAATTTAGAAATATTATTTTAAAAAATAAACATCATATATATCTGATGGAACTGATGGAATAAATATTTCAAAAATTTGAAATAAACATCTCGAAATTGTTTTAATAAACAAACATCATATTTTGTTTCCAATCATTATATACAATTTAAATATATTATTTTTAAAATCAAATATATCTGATATTGTTTTCATAAACAAACATCATATTTTGTTTCCAATCATTATATACAATTTAAAAATATTATTTTAAAAATCAAATATATCTGATAGAGCAAATATCCCAAAAATTTGTAAAGACAATATCTCAATCAAACAAACATCAAATATGAGATATATCTGATAGAACAAACATTTCAATCCATCAGACATTTCAAAAATTTGTAATGACAACCAAATTGCTATTGCAATTTCTTAAAAATCCATACAAGTTTTTTTTAACTTGCCAGATGACAATTGTTTCCAACCACAAACACCTTGCCCCCAGTGGTAATGCTCACATTTTATTTTTTATTTTTTAAAATCAGATCAATCACTCTGACCTTGTTTTTTAGATTTTTTTTGTTTTTTCGGGTTTACATTGTTTATCTTGACCAAAACAAGAGAATTATTGTATGGACTTCACTCATGTTTTTGTTCTCTGTAGTTGTATGGCTTTCATATAATTAATCCCACCTCCATTACACTTTCAATATTAAATGCATTGTTTTACCCCGTTTTGGAGTACACTTAATTCTTTTCATCTGTCACTTGTAAATATTAGTTTCTACAATGTACATATTCCTTTCTGTTTTGTCTTATGCTATGCTCTCTATACTAATATTGCAATGACTTGATTTTATATCTTCTCAAACTACTACAATAGTTTAAGCCATGAACCACATCATTGATTAACTAACCTAGCAGCCTAAGCCTGTATACAACTGCCAGTAGCCTGCATGCTACTCTAGATACACTCGAACCATGCACAGTTGATCTTTATCTGAAAGCTTTAGTCACATCATTTCAAAGCTTTTAGATATTATTATTACATTCTGGACTCTCCAGATCAATGGGAGGATTGTGAGGAAGGCTGATTTTACTATAATGGCAGAGAGGAATCACTGTGAGCCTCTCACAGTTACAAATCTCTATCATGAAGCCATCTGGATCATGGAAAAACATCTGCTCTATGCTGGCTCCTCCTTCCTCTAAACTTCTCTTCTTATATTCTATCTTCATCTTTTCAAGCTTCCTCTGTACAACATTCATGTCTTCACACTGCCATAACATGCATGTCTTCTTTATCATATCTTTCGGAAATAAAAATACCACCCAAATAGATGTTCTACTTATAAAATGTAGAAAAACCTTGGGAACTAAGAATGTGGTGCAATTTTCAGAAAGCATTTTCACATGTAAAAACTCAATGCAAAGTGATGGATAAAATACCTGAAATGATATGTGGTTGCCAATAGGATTCAGCTTCTTCTTTGGAAGGAGATCCTCTGGGTTTTTGCATTCTAGCAAATGAATACCCACACCATAGTTGAATAACCTGCAACATCATAGCCAAAAAGAACCAGAAAAAAAAAAATCATGCCTTAAAACCTATTGACACATATTGACTTACTATACTGCCAATGAAAAGTGGGTGCTCTCTAAAAAAAACAAAAAAACAAAACATACGTAGACATATTCATTAAGTATACAATGAATTTTACCAAGCTCCACCAAAGTCGAAGGCCCCTGGTCTCTTGATGGGCAGAAACCCCATGACTTTCTCATAGAATTCAATGGAATCCTCCACGGACCTGCATAGCAGAGAAACATGATTCAAGGCCATCAATGGCAGAGGCTCCTCTCTTTCTTCCTCTTCCTCTTCCTTGCGATTCCCCTTTTCTTTCACCATTGTAGAAATTGGAAGATAGAACAGAATTTCCGGAAGCTGTATTCAAATGCAGAGCTGTGAAGGCTTTTTTTAATCTATATTTGAGATATGAACGAAGCGGGTTAAATACAGATTTTAATGGTTTTGAAACACCGACTGAAAGCCTGGTCAGATTGCTTACTTTTATGTCTATAAAAAATGGCGGATTCCGACATATTTTGAGCCTATTGACAAATGTTTTCGGTGGGCATGCATACACGTAGTGCATTGATATAATCGGAATTCTGTTATGATGCCATGTGGGGAGTGAGTCATATTATGTGTTCTACTTTCATGGTCCCTATGACTTCATTTCTTTGAAAATGCAAAGCTATAACTTCATCAAATTGTTAATGTTCATGTAGACCACTCAAATATTTTTTTAATTATTATTATTAATTTTTTACGTGTTAATTTATATTTTTTTTAAAAAATAGCTTATTTTAATCAGATGGTTATTTTATTTACAGTGGTTTTAAAGGTGTTAGTTATGTTGAAAGGGATGTGATTTGATGTTTTGGCGATGTGGGATCTTGGCGATGTGGGATCTGTATAGCGAAAGACAGTGAATCAATAGTTGTACTTCACTCAAAACTCATGACCGCTGATCCTATTTCATCTTTTGTACCCATAACATTAAGTAACAATATTATGATATTTTTGGTGGGAGTGACGATGGAAAATGAGGTGGTATGTTCCTTCATACAACATGGCCCAATGAGTTGTGTCAGAAGCAAACATTTGGTTTCGTAGCAATCTTGAACAATGATGAAGTTTTGGGGAAGGGTAAAGACATATAGAACATGAAAGCAATGAAAGATTTCAAGATGAGTTGGGTGGTGATGATGAGGGGCAAAGATTTCAAGTGATGGACTTGAAGAAACCTGTCCAGATACCCATGCAAAGTTAAGTGACATGTCACATATGTCAATGCAATTTGTAACTCCTACAAAACTATTTCAATTACCTAATATATGAATGAAATAAATGTTGTATATATGTTTCACATATGTCTCTTTGAAGGATTTTGTCAACCACATTATTATGGCAAACATATATTCGAGAGTGTTTCGTTAGATGAAAAAGTTTGAGAAAATCCTTTTTATACAGAGTGTGTGTGATTATGTTGCAAAGGATGTAACTTTATATTTGATAAAATGATGTATATTATATATTAGTATATATATTATTATCATTTTAATTAATATATAATATAATAATTATATGTTTATTTATATACATATTATTATTATAAGTAATATATATAAAATAATTATATAATTATAATATATTTATATGTAAATAATATATAATATAATTTTTATATAAATTATATTATATATATATATATATAAATAATGTAATAATATAAATTTAAAATTGAGTTTAAATTGTGAAGTTACTAGCAATGTCGAAAGCAAAGGCAGAGTCGGGGGAGTAGCAGCGAGGAAGGCAGGAGCAGTCACGAGCCAAGGAAAAAGGAACGAAGCATGGGTTATCAATAGGGTCAAGCTCAATTGGCCAATGTGGGCTTTCATTAAGAGCAGCGCGGGGTTTAGGCAACAAGCAACAAATAATAGAGGAAAGAGATGACATCGTGGGAGAAGAAGATGGAGATGTTGAGTTTAGGGTTTGCCGATTAGAGCGCAGGTCAACAGTCAGACGTGGTAGGGGTAGGGGCAGGGGCAGGGGCAGTTGCAAAGTATTGGATATTATGGTCTGTGCATTAGAATGCATGGGAGTAACTGATGATTTGCCAGAGATTGGGCTAGGGTAGTCTTATTTGGAAGCCCTTTCAGGCCCTGACTAAAGGAACAGTAGGTCTAGCGCAGAGAGTAAATGGAAAAGATAAAACTAGGGTTTCAAAGGCCATAATTTTTTTTACGGTCTTAATAGTTGAAATTCCTTTCACACATGTGGGGATTTTTATAAAGAAAATATCCTCAAGTCTAATCTAGGCTTTAAACTTTTCTGGGTCCAAGAGAGTCAGTGTCTCTAAAATCTTCCCCTGTTAAATTTACAATTATAGAGGAAGTTCCACAGGGGGTGCCTTAAGTAGAGAGTTCTCAATGTTCTAATCCAAACATAATGCATCTAGGTGATGTTCCTATTATTTTTTCTAATGCCTCCCCTGTCTTTGATTTCTCAGATTCAGAGCTGGAAAAGGTTTGCTCAGATAAAGGTAGCATTTTGTTGATTGGGATATGTGTTGGGAAAAGGCCATCGTGGGAAGGGCTTTAGCAATGGGCAAAGGAATCTTGGCTAGCATTGAAACCTCCTTCCATTTCTATGCTATCTAACGATTTTTTTCTGTTGTAATTTTAGTTGGCAAAAGACAGATTTTTTTTGGTCAAACGCCCTGTGGTTTGTTGGCAATCAGGTGGTTTTCTTGTGCCCTTGGGCTCCACTCTTTAATCCTGATTATTTGTTGATTACTCAAGCCCCGGTGTGGTTAAAATTCTATAACTTACCTTTATCCTTGAGAGAGCTTGGGCTTTTCAATCAAATGGTGAGTAAAGTGGGTGTTTTTGTTAAAATTGATGATTCTTTTGAAGTTCATAGGAATTTTGTCCGGGTTTGTGTTCTGGTTGATCTATCCAAACCATTGTTTCATTTTGTTAAAATTTTCTTTTCCCATGGAGTATGGTCTCAATTTTTTAACTTTGAAGGTTTTCCTTTTAGATGCTTCAAATGTAATAAATTAGATCATAAGATGGTTGCTTTCTAGGAGGAGTTTTCAAGTCCCAAAGTTTTGCTTGTTCAGAAATGGGTGAGGAGGATTGGGTAACTGAATCGTAGTCTGGTTAATAGTTTGTTTGGGACAATGAATTCTAAATCTATTGAGGATTCAATTTTGAAAATTTTAAAAGAGGCTTAGCTCTCCTTTCAAAAGCATAAGGATTCGAAGGTTGTAGAGATTTCGGATGCTATAGATCCAGAGTAACTTTCTCTCAACAATTAGAATAAGGAAGCAAATGTTTTAGTTTTCAATCAAGAGATTTTGAACAAATCTTCTCCTATTAAATATAGCCCTCTTGTGCAGGTTAGCTCAGAGGAGCGGGAAGAAGAATGGGAGGAAGAAGAAGAAGAGCTAGTTAGCAAGGTTGTTTTGTCTTTAGCTCAGTCATAAAGTGCTATGAAGACACCCAATGGTTTGAAAGGGAAGAGATGCAGGAAGACATAAGCTGAAAGGCTGCAAATGGATGCATAGAATTCTATTAATGAAGGATCTCAATGGACCATGGAATCGTTGCTATCCAGTCGAGGTCGGCGTCTACAAGCAGCTAAGGTTGATTTGAAGCTTGGTTTTGGATTAGTTTTCTCTGATCCCTGTAGGAGTTTTTTCTCTCTTGATTTTGTCTAAATTTTTAACTTTTTGAAGGTTTTTTCTTCTTTTAGATCCTTATTATTTTTTGGGATTAAAAAAGGTTTAAAAGCTATTCGTCATTTTCTAGTTTGTTTTGGTCTTGGTAGACGAGACCTCCTATTGTGATCTAGAACTGGTTATGGCTCCGATCAAAAACTAATTTAAAGGGTCTGGGACCCGCATAATTCCCAAGTATCGATAAAAAATAATAATATAAATTTAAAATATTATAATAAAATTATAATATTTTATTTTTATATTAATAATATAATATACCTAATATTTATAATTATTCAAATTTCATTATAGAAAACAAATTAAAGATTTTATTATGTATATATATTACTAATATATTATAGTAAAAATTATTGGTGTAGGTTTTTTTTATCCATTATATGGTTTTCCTACACATATATATTAAGCTTGCTTATTTGGAATAATTAGGTCATTTAGGTGTAATAATAAGGTCATAATTGCACATGCACATGCTTATTTGTAGTCAACATGGTTGCACTATTCATTTGGCAACCAATGTTGACATGTGGGGCTTGGCACGTTGCACATGGGTTTACTATTCACTTGGTAACTGAGTTGTGTTCTTATTACCAAATGAATGTGGCTCAATATCATTTCTATACCTATGTAAGGACCTCTCCTCTAAGGCATTTGTAAGGGGATTGTGTGGAGTATTGCAGCATAATAATTTGTCTAGTGTAGAGTTTAGTAGGTTGCTTAGCTTGTAGGCCATTTATTGTTGCACTAGACAGCCTGTTAAGCCTTTGAGCTTGGGTGTGTGCTAATAGGATTTTTTTAAGCTTTGTATATCAAATTTTTTCACTAATGCATGCCCTTGTAGTTTCTACTCTCATTGTGATTTTGTGTCGCAACAAAGTTGTGTGTTTGATCTCCCAGTATTCAATCTTGGATGTCTCATACATAGATGATTCTAACAATAATGAGGGTAATGTTGTCACCAAATATTGCACCTTAGAGGAGAGTGTTCAAGTCTTTTCCAGATTTGGGGAATGTTGGAACATTTCTAAGCATGTGGGTATACCTATATAGAAAATGAACCTCTAGATTTAAAGGGCTAGCTCCCTGAATGTATCTCTACAAAACAACTTCTGTCTAAACCAATTTTCTTGAAGGTGTTAGGTTGTGGAGCTAAAAGCTTCACTGATGCAAACAGGGAAGGAGGTTGCTGAGAGGTTGCTGAGTGTCACAGTCACCGGCGTCGGTTAGGCCGACCGACGTCGGTCAGTGGTGGACAAGAATGCAATTGACGTCGGCAGGAGTCGGCCGACGTCAGTCACCTCCAAGCAGACAGGGACCGACGTCGGTCGCCTGTGTGGTTCAGAACTGCTAGTTTCACAGATAGTTAGTTAACGAATCGGGTGTTTGCATGTTGAGGGCTAATTATAGTCTCGAGCTGCGGATCTAATTATTGTAATTAGGTGTCTAATTATTGTTTGCATGAGATCTATATAATAGACTCATGGGTTGTATTGTAATTAGTGCTAGAGAGTAAGAGAACAAATATTAGCTCCTTCAGAGTGAAGAGAGCATGGTGTGTTCCTCCTAGTGCCACAGTACCAAGTGTGGGTGCTGGTTTGGAGAATCAGAAGGGTTATTCATGTATGTATGATCTTGGTCAGCAGGTGTGCATGGCTACGTTAGGAGATCTGCATGGTAAGTAAGATCATTGATCTGCAGGTGTATGTGTGTGCAGGATCCAGGTTTGCAGGTGTGCAGAACCAGATTGATTTGCAGGTGTGCAAGATCAGGGAGGACAACAACACAACAGGTAGCAAGATCAAGAGAGATCTACTTGGAGTACGGTGTGTACTCAAAAAGAGAGCAAAGAGGAAGGCAAGGAAGATCCTTCCAAAGTAAGATCATTTGAGTTGCAGGTTGTTGCAGGTTCATGGGAGATCTACTTGGAGTGTGTTGTGCACTCGGTTGAGTATGTGTATATACTCGGTGTACTGACAGTAGTGGATACTGAATGGTTGGAGGTGAACACCAACTCTGTGTTTGAGTTGTGTGTTGGGACCGTAAGAGAGAGAGCTTTGAGGAAAGAATTATTGTACACTTGAGGTGTGGGAAGCCTCTGAGAGGTGTGAAGAAGAAGTGGCATCTTCTTTATTGTATTCTTTTCTGGATGAGTATTAATACAATTGGGTATTGTCTCTCATATTCTGTGTTGTTTCTGATTTCTAGTTACTTATTGCTTCTGGTTAATTCCGCATATTCAGTTGCTTGTATATGGTAATCAATGGTGCTTCCGTGGGTTCCTAACAGAAGGGAAAAGAGTTAGTAATAACATAAATGGAAATCTACTCTAAGAGTGCTGATACACCAAGATTATCTTCCACATGAATATCATATTCTAGTGTACAATACAACAAAACACACAGACCATTTTCAAGCTCTAAGGATTCTAACACAAGTATTTTAGTATAAAGGCAAGATGCATAAAACAACACAAGGTAAATGAATTGAAATGTAGGTTGCACATTCCAAGAACAATTATACACTTACAATAATTTAACACACTTAAATGCACTCCACATGACCTGTTAGACTAAGAAATTTTGCTCGGGTGTGAAGGATAAAAGACGAAAGGATGGAAAATCATCACTTCTTGTCGCTATATGTCACTTACACGCTCAAATAATTGTTCAAAAACTTGAAATAATAGACTAGTACTAATGCTTAAAGGTAAAATGTGATATCAATCCAGCAGGACTTCACCATACATTGTGTGAAAATTATTTTTACTAGCCCAAGGGTTGCATTTATAGTATAAAGGAAGCAAGAGGGGAGGTTTTTTGGTGCTGAAAGGAGGAATCAATTTGTTAGAAGCCTCTAACCACAACTATAATTGTCTCTGCAAACGATGCTCATTTGGACCATTTGATTGATCCATGTCACCTCCATTAGTTGTGCAGTTACCTTGCTCTCCCAAAGATGCTCTTCAGATGGTTACACCAACGGAATCAAGATATTTTGATCTAATTTTTTGGCATCAATGCGGTTACTACAAATGGATCCGGTTGCTATAATTTTTTTCTCGATGTTAACAACTTATCCCTGGCTCGCTAAGGTGTGTAACAATGGAGGGAAAAGGTCCCTTTCATTCTATTGGCCTTGGAGATGAAACTGTCTGAAGCTTATGTATATGCCTTTAGGCATTTATCAAAATGTTGGCTCCACATGTATACCCACAAAAATCCCTTGAAATCTCATCCCAACTCGACCTTAGTCAAATGTTTAATCCTCACATAACTTCTTAGCCTTTCATCTTTTGATTAACCATAAAAAATGACTCAAATCTTGATCAAAATGCCCAAAGTGATGTGAACCCTCTGATTTTCTTTATCTCGAGCCATCTAATTTTCAATGGATGAAGAACGTGAGCCCTTGGATCTTTGTGAGCATTTGAGTGAGGAACATCGATTTACTTAGGACCCACTGTTTAGACATCAACAGCTAGCCCATGACCTTGAAGTTGATGTCCATGTGACTATCACTCTACTAAAATAATTCTTTTGGGGGATTTTCCTCAGACCTATTTTATTTGGACTTTTGCTTCGACACATTTTCCCAAAAGAGAAAGCCTTCAGGATTTTGCCAAGTACCCTTCAACTTTTTGTAAAGGACCACTTTTGCTAAGAATAACCCTTCGGATTTTTCTTGAAAATGCCTCTTTGGAAAGCCTGAACATGCCCTTCGGCTTTTGGAAATATCCCTTTGGAAATCTTGAAAAGGACACTTTTCTGAGAAAAGACCCTTCAGCTTTTTATAAAGGACCACTTTCTTCAATTTTTTTGAAAAGGACCAATTCCTTCAGACTTTTTGAAAAGGACCAATTCCTTCAAACTTTTTGTAAAGGATCAATTCCTTCGAACTTTTTTTTCGAAGGGATTATGCCTTAGTTTCTTGTTTAGGGTCAAAACCTCCGAAAGAAGACTACCTTCAAGAAAATTGTTTTGGACAAAATGTCTAGAATAATTCTCGACACTTGAACAAAAACCCTGAAACATAACTTTGATGAAAGAAATAACACTTGTGCAAAAAACTCTAAATAAAAGCTTCTGAATGGAAATAACACTTGTGCAAAAAACTTGAAACAAAAGCCTTTTAAGGGAAATAACACTTGTGCATTTTTCTATGGGTATAGTGTGAAATGCTTCCTCTGATAGATAAATTTTGAATGCTTCACTTAGCCAAAATGAAAGATGCAAGACATGGGAGTGAAAATTGGCCAACATTCTAGAGATTCCTAGGGGTGACATGTCTGCTATGCCTAAGACTAGTTGCCTAAATCCTTCCATTGCGCATGGAGTCATGCATATAGGCACCCATAATGACTTGAACAGAGCTTTAGCTCAAAAAACACAAGCTAATTGATCCACACACACAAAGGCAAAGACACACACCAAACAAAAGGAAGGAAACACACTTGTGCTACAAAGCACTTAGGGAACACAATAACAAACCAAAATAAAACTAGACTAAACACACACACCTAAGCTACTATTTATGAAACTTGACTTTCAAGGACTAATATTAGAACTTTAGATGTATCTCATTCACAGGGATAGGCAATTCTTCTCCATTCATCTTGGTCAGCTGAAATGAGTTACTTTGCTTGCACTTGTTAATGATGTAAGGGCCACTCTTCAAAGTGTCAAACTTTATATGTCTACTTGGTTTTGCTTTATCTTCATCCCATTTCGAAACCAAGTCACCTTCCTTGAATACTCTTGTACTTTCTCTTTTGTCAAAGGACTTTTTCATGAGTACTTGGTGGTGTTCCATGGTCTTATGTGCATTGTCTCTTACTTCTTGTAGTTGCATTAGTTCTGTCAATCTAACTTTCATTAGAGTATTTTTAGGTAGTTCCAACTGATGTGCAAGTTCTAGAGCAGGGAGTTCTTGTGTTATGGACAACCTAGTCTCTCTCCCATAAACAAGCACAAAGGGAGAGTTACCAATTGATCTCTTAGGAGTAATCCTATCGGCCTATAATGTTGTCTTCAACTTGGTGTGCCATGCTCTTTGATTATTCTCTAATGTCCTCTTGATGATCTTGATGAGATTCTTGTTAGTAGACTCAGCCAATCCATTACCTTGAGAATAATATTTAGATGAGGTACTCAAGTAAATACATTCCTATTTACCCAATCAAAAGTTGTTGCACTTATGAAAGCAAGTGCATTATTAGAAATGATAACATGGGAAACTCCAAACCTTGTTATAATGTTTTCATAGAACCCCAAGATAACATTTTCACTTGCCTTCTTTAATGCAATAGCCTCTACCCACCTTGTGAAGTAATCAGTAGTAGTCAATATCCATTTGTGTCCAACACTTGATGGAGGGTTGATCACACCAAAAAAATCAAGGCCCCATTACATGAAAGGCTGGTCTACTTGGATAGGATTCAATGAAAGGGCTGCAAGTTTCTGTTTGCCTAAAAAAAGGTACATTAAGGACACATCTTAGCTTAATGGTAACAGTCCTTAAACATACTAGGCCAATAGTAACCAACCCTCATTATCTTTGTATCCATCATCTTAGGAGAGAAATGACCTCCATCTGCACCATTGTGAAACTTTTCTAGCAACATACCAAACTGGTCATTGTTAACACACCTCAATAACACACCATTCACATCTTTCCTAAAGATAACACCATCTACAAGATAGTAAGGAATGGTCTGAAATCTAAATACCTCCTTTGAGACATGTTCAATCCATTGGGGCACCCACCATTTTAAAGAAAACTAATGATGTCTTGTGTCCAACTTTGAACTTGTATGTGATTAGTTGGTTGGGGGCAAACTTGGTTGATCAAGACTTCTTCTTTTGGCTCTTGAAAATATGAAGCTAAATGCTCACATAACCCTTTTCCTCTTACCAAGTTTGTCACCTTAATATCCACATCATACTCCATTACCTTGGTAATCCACCCAGCTCTCTTTTCATTGAGGTCTTTGCTTAGGAGAAACTTCTTGGTGCTAGGATGAGAAACCATGACATGTGTCTTGTTGTTTGAAACCATGTGTCTAAATTTTTTCAATACTCTTATCACAACTAGAGCTTGTTTCTCAATAAATGTATACTTATCCTCATAATCTTCCAATCCTTGGCTAAAGAATGCAATTGGTTACTCTACCTCTTCATCACTCTTTTGCATAAGCATAGCTAAGATTGTATCAAGATTAGCAAAGGTATAGAGTATGAAATCTTTGGAAAATTTTGGGTTCAAGAGAGTATGAGATTTTGTAATTTCTTGTTTGATTGACTCAAAGTTACTCTTACCTTCCTTTGTCCAAGCAAAAGCTTGGTTCTTCTTAAGCATGGCTGTGATAGGATTTACCAAAGTTGCAAAGCATGGAATAAACCTTCTTACAAAGTTTATTTTCCCCAAGAAGCTTTGAAGTCCTTTCTTGTGTTGAGGCAAAGACAAGCCTAGAATAGCCTCAATCCTTTCAGGGTCAATAGACAAGCCTTCTTTTGAAACAATATGACCCAATAACTTACCTTCATGGATAGAAAATATGCACTTTTTTGGATTAAGGGATATTCCATACTCCCTACACTTCTCAAACACTTGCCTTAGATGTTCCATATGATTAGTAACATCCTTCAATAAAATAGTTATATCATCAAGGTACATAAGCAAAAACTCATTGATTAAGCCTTTAAAAGCCATGTCGATTGCCCTTTGAAATGTAGATCCAACATTGGACAAACCAAATGGTATCTTCCTATAGGCAAATATCCCCCATTTTTTAGTGAAGGTTTTCTTGAACTGATCCTCTCCATTCACTAGTATTTGATTGTAACTTGAATAACCATTGAGAAGTGAAAAACATTGAGAGCTTGAAACAATTTGTAAAATTTTTCCATGGAAGGTAGTGGATAATGATCCTTGAGAGACACCCTATTAAGGTCTTAAAAATCCACATAAAATCTGATCTTTCCATTCTATTTTTGGATAGGTACAAGATTAGCCACCCAAGTTGAGTGTTTGATAGGAAAGATAATCCTAGACTTGATCAACTTGGTCAATGCTTTCTTCATGAGTTCCTCTATCTTGGGATTGATAGGCCTTTATTTTTGCTTGACTGATTTATCTCCAGGTTCTAACTCAATGGTGTGATGAGCTAGACTTGGAGTAAACCATTTCAAATCTTTATATTCCCAAGTAAAAATGTTATAAAACTCTTTGCATAATTCAATAAAGTCCCACCTCTTGGACAGGGAACATATCTTACCAATTTTTAGAAGCTTGTCCTTGTAAATCATGACTCTTTCATGGTTCTCTTCTTTCATTGACATGCTCACTCTTTCTTTCTTATTTTTATCATCTTCAATGAAAACACTCTCCAAATTAATTAGCACTTTAGGTATCTTATTTGTTTTCAACTAAATAACTTGTTCTTCATATTTATCATGAAGTCTCTTTTGGTTCCTTAAGGAGAATTCTACCTCATTTTGTAAGAAGTGTGCAATGTGCTCATCACTTTCAAACACTTTCCATAACACTTCATTATCTGGAATAAAAGGCCTCACAATGACCTTGATATGAGGCTGATCTTTCTCCTTCCCTACATCAACAACTACGTCAAATTGTGCTCCTATAGCAGGCAATCTATCAGCATGTTTATTTGAATCCCTTGGTATGGGTTGTATGTTGAAGGCATCAAAGTCTTCAAGTAGGTCCCATACCTTATGATTGTAGGATTTAAGCAAGGGATTCATGGCTTTAGCTTGATTTTTCACTTAAGCTCTTGATTTGAATTAATTAGCTTAAACAAGATTAATTAATTTTAGTGCAATTCTTTAGAAATCGATGCACAATTAATCAAAATGATCATAAAGTCATATTACTAGATCATAATTTGACTCGAGAGGAATTAGAAGGTGATGTTAGATGTTTATGGACCATGATCCCATTTAGAATGTTACTGACACAAAATAACAAAGGTACATGACGTGTACTAACAAATTAGAAGAAAAGAGTGATGCAAAGCACAAAAAGGTGAAATCATCATTTTGACTCAAAATGAATTAATCAAAGTTAGGAATCACATAAAATGCATTTCCCCATCTAGGGATACATTAACCTAAATTGACACTTGTATATGACAATCTCAAACCATTTAGCACATTTTTAATGATTTTAGCCTGAATTGTGCATTTAAGTGCCAATCGATTAAGATTGATAATTTCAACACAAATAGTGTTAGGAATTAGATTTCTACATTTCCCCCTTATTTGAAAAGTTTTAGCAAGAAATTCAAGTGAATCAACACCTTTTCAAAGAAAAGAGTTATCAAGAAGAAATTTAGGAATGATCCATGATGCCCCCTCAAGAAGACATACTAGGTTGAAAGAGAAGGATGGACTCTCAAAAAGAGATGGAAAGTGAGAGATTAACCCATGAAATAGATTACATCCAAATGATCTAATGCTTACATGAATGGTAACCATCAATAATCAAAATATAATTATCCTGCTCTTCTTCACCCATTAGAGGCTGTGAACTAGGCCTTCATAGTCTACCACATTACAAGTGCAGCTGAAGTGGAATCTATATGAGTAGTATTGATTCTTTGATGGAGAAACTAAAATAACACTATCTCCTGCACCTACTTGCTTCTTGAGCCATCAAAAAACATTTCCCATATCCCTTCAAGTTCATGATCTTCATTAGTGAGTAAAGGAATGGAAGCATCTTTTTCGTGCATATAATAAACTCCCAAATCAATCTCTTCTATGAACATATATGGATCAAGTACATGCATTTTAGTGTTGTAATTATCAAGGAAAAGATCACAAATACCTTGAATGGGGGAGGATGCTTCACCATCCATGACACCTTCTTCTTTACTGATTAGACAATTCTAGTTTGACATTGTCTCCATGTATGGCTCAATATGAAACCTTGCTAAGGGATGTGTCCTTATAGTCACATTGGTTCCATATTTTGTTTTAAAATTTATAAAAGACCAATCATTAGAAAGGTAACCTCCTATCTTAGCCATGAAGTCCCTCGACAAGCATATAGCAAAATGCGCTGGAAGGTCTACCACCATAATGTCTTGTATAATGGGGAAACTTAGGCAATCATGTAGAAATAATTTCAAACCTCTTACCAATCCCACTGTCTTGGTTGGAGTCCCATCAAGCTAAAATACACCTTTACTATGTGGTTCATACTTCAATCCTAACTTATCAACCACCACCTTAGGCATGACAATGGTACTAGCTCCACTATCTATAATACAATTGTGAACCAACTTATCCCCAATAATGAGTGTGAGGTGGAAGGGTGGAGGCTTTATCGATTTAGTTGAGGGATCTAAGACATAATTTGGAGTATTGGTAAAGGATACACTATTGTTTTTTGAAGTTTCAGGGCTACATGAATGCTCGCAATCTGTTCTTGTAAGAGTTCCTTTTGACCAGGCATATGCAAGAGTTCCCAAAGAGATATGCTTGTCTTGGTATTCTTCAAAGAATCAATAATGTTTAGAGGGGAAGTATTCACCTTTTCTTGTATTCTTGAAGTTAGTGATGGAGATTGAATTTAATGCATTGTAGGCTTGAAAACCCTACTCGTATTCTTACTTTGTTGAGGAGTATTACTGGTAGTAGGTATGCGCTACGATTCACACTTTGTGGCCTTAGAGAGGCATTTCTTGGAGTCACATGTACTCCCAAAACATATCTCAAAGCTATTTTTTTGGCTCTTGTGTTGGCTGCAATTGATGTGTTTTGATTCAACACATAATCATCTTTCGCTCGAAAGTTCACCATACCTACACTTTGGCTGCTACCTTATCCATGAATATCCCTTTGCATGAGATTCACTTCTTCTAATGTTATGTAAGGAGTAGATTCTTCTTGTGCCACCAAAGCTTGGTTGTTTTATCTAACATCATACATAAACTAACC
The DNA here is from genome assembly GCA_037957365.1 of Torreya grandis. Classification (NCBI taxonomy): domain Eukaryota; kingdom Viridiplantae; phylum Streptophyta; class Pinopsida; order Cupressales; family Taxaceae; genus Torreya; species Torreya grandis. Next base: position 5,663,989 of record JARHVA010000202.1, on the reverse strand, counting down.
TTGAGGTTGTCTCCATTGGTCTAAATGATCCTCTCCTTGGACCAAATTAGCATGTAGTAGAATAATAGCCCTCGTGGAAGGAATGGAATTAGGATTATAGGAATTGGGCTGCCTATTGAAACTTTTTTGACCTTGTCCTCTTCCTTGGTAGTTGTATTGGGGTGGAGCTCTATAACCTTGTTGAGGATAGTATTGAGGGTTAGGTGGAGCACTTGCCTCTAATTGAGCTTACTTGAGCTGGGCTCATAATGACCAAATCTCTTTATCTTTGTCCACAACATTATCCATCTTCTTAGGAATAGTTCTCAACTTGGAATTGATGTTAGGAACTTGTGATACACTTAGAGTTTCAACCAAACTATTAGACAACAAAGGCATAAAAACTCTTGGAGGTAGCTTTCCAGCCTGTATCAAGCTATTCTCAGCTTTAATAGCTATTTCATATGCATCTGGTAGAGTGAATCCTCCCATTGAATACAACATTACCGCCACATCAATACCAATAGCCTTGAGATAAGTGGGAAACACAAAAGTAGGAGGAGGTCTCATGATAGGTGGCAACCTAAGCCATGTCCTTTGAAATCTTTCATTAAAATCTCCAATGGATTCGTTAGGACCTCTCTTTATCACATTCAACTAGTGGATTAGCAAAGTATGGTCACTTTTATTCTCAAATATATTTACCAACAATTCCCCAAAGCCATCCCAACTTGTAATGCAACCACCTTCCAAAGTCCTATACTAGTCAAGTGCCTAACCTTTTAGAGACATGGCAAGCAATCTAATGGCTATATTGGCTCGGGTGACATTATGGAAGTTACAAAAGTTTTAAATGTCCCAAATATTCTTAGATGGGGTAACATGACCCTCTCCATTAAAACTAGGGAGATTCTTGGTAGCATTGGGAGGAATAAGGTCATATGCAGGAAGGTCGATTGGATTTTGGGTGTTGAAGACTGGGAAAGGTTGTTGCCTATCCATTTCTCCTCTTTAATCTTGATATATTATCTCTTTAATATCCTCAAATTATTCTTCTTACCCTTCAAAACCTCCTTGTCTAGGATCTCTAAGCATTACAAATGGTTCAGGGTGTTGTTCTTCAAGAGGAGCTTCAGCTAGAGGGGCTTGATCTAATATCCTAAATGACCTAGTTAGGACCATGAAGTATAATGTGGGAAATTTGATCTATGACCAAATATTATCACTTTTTGGAGTTTCCAAATGCTGGATTAAGAATATTTATACAACCTTAGGCTTGTCAAGACCAACATTCACCTTGACATGTAAAAAAATAACAATAGGACCATCAATCCCACTAGGCGTGCTAGAACTACTGTCACCAAATCTTGCACCCTAGAAGAGAGTGTTTAAGTCCCTTCTAGATTTGGGAAATGTTAGAACATTTCCAAGCATGTGGGTATACCTATATAGGAAATGAACCTCTAGATTTAAAGGGCTAACTCCCTAAATGCATCTCTATAAAACAACTTCTATCTAAACCAGTTTCCTTGAAGGGAAAAGAATTAGAAATTGAATAAAAGGAAACCTAATCTAAGAGTGGTGATACACAAATATTATCTTCCATGTGAATATCATATTCTAGTGCACAATATAGCAAATTGCACAGACCATTTTCAAGCTCCAAGGATTCTAACACAATTATTTCAGTATAGAGGTGAGATGCATAAAATAACACAAGGTAAAAGGAAAAAAAGGTAGGTTGCACATTCCAAGAATAGATATACACTTACATCAATTTAACACACTTAAACACACTCTACATGACCTATTATACTAAGAACTTTTGCTCAGGCATGAAGGATAACGGATGGAAAATCATCACTTCTTCTCGCTATACATAACTCACATGCTCAGACAATTATTTAGAAACTTGAAAGAATAGACTAATACTAATGCTTAAAGACAAAATGTGATATCAATCCAACAGGGCTTCACCATACATTGTGTGGAACTTCTTTTTACTAGCCCAAGGGCTATATTTATAGTAGAAAGGAAGCAAGAGGGGAAGTTTTTTGGCACTAAAAAGAGGAATCAATCTGTTAGAAGCCTCTAATTGTGGCTGTAACTATATTTGCAAATGAAGATCATTTAAGCCATTTGATTGATCCATGTCACCTCTAGTAGCTACATAGTTACATTGGTCTCCCAAAGATGCTCCTCGGATGGTTACACTATCAGAATCAAGATATTTTGAGATGATTTTTTAGCATCAATGTAGTTACTACAAATGGATCCACCTACTAGAATTTTTGTCTCAATGCTAACAACTTTTCATCAGCTCGCTGAGGTGTATAATGGTAGAGGGAAAAGGTCCCTTTCATTTTGTTGGCTTGATGAAACTGCTTGAAGCCTACGTGTATGCCTTCAGGCATTTATTAAAATGTTGGCTCCACATGTATGCCCATAAAAATCCCTTGAAAGCTTATCCCAACTGAACTTAGTCAAATTTTCAATCCCCATAGATCCCCTCAACCTTTCATCTTTTGATTGGCCATCAAAAATGACTTGAATCTTGATCAAAATGCTCAAAGTGATGTGAGCCCTCTGATCTGCTTTATCTCGAGCCATCCGATCTTCAATGGATGAAGAATGTGAGCCCTTAGATCTTTGTGAGCATTCGAGTGAGGACCATCGATCTGCTAGGATCCACTATTTAAATGCCAATGACTAACCCATGATCCTAAAGTTGACATCCATGTAACTATCACTCTATTAGAACAATTCTTTTAGGGGATTTTCATCGAACCTATTTTCTTTAGACTTTTGCTTCGACACCTTTTCTCGAAAGAGAAAGCCTTTGAGATTTTGCCAAGTACCCTTCATATTTTTGTAAAAGACCACTTTTGTCGAGAATAACCCTTTGGATTTTCTTGAAAATGCCTTTTCAAAAAACCTGAACATGCCCTTCGGCTTTTTGAAATGTCCCTTCAGAAATCCTGAAAAGGACACTTTCTCTAGAAAAAACCCTTTGACTTTTCTTGAAAATTCCCTTTGAAAATCTTGAAAAGGACACTTTCTCTCAAGAAAATACCCTTCAAATTTTCTTGAAAAGTCCCTTCAAAAATCTTGAAAAGGACACTTTCCTTAGAAAACACCCTTTAGCTTTTTGTAAAGGACCACTTCCTTCGGACTTTTTGAAAAGGACCAATTCCTTCAGACTTTTTGACAAGGACCAATTCCTTCAGACTTTTTGTAAAGGACCAATTCCTTTAAATTTTTTGAAAAGGCTAATTCCTTTGGAATTTTTGTTTGAAGGGATTATGCCTTAGTTTCTTGTTTAGGGGCAAAACCTCTGAAAGAAGACTACATTCAGGAAAATTGTTTCAGACAAAATATCTGAAACAATTCCCAACACTTGAACAAAAAACCTGAAACATAACTTTGCTGAAAAAAATAACACTTGTGCAAAAAACTTGAAACAAAAGCTTCTTAAGAGAAATAACACTTGTGCAAAAAACCCAAAATAAAAACTTTTGAAGGGAAATACCACTTATGCATTTTACTGCAGGCATAGTGTGAAACGCTTCTTCCGATAAACAAATTTCAAATGTTGTACTTAGCCAAAATGAAAGATGCAAGACTTGGGAGTGAAAATTGGCTAATAGGTACTCCTCACTGTTAATGGATCTAGAATAAATGGTGGCATTTCTCATGCTCATGTTGTGTCTTCTTGGGTTCTACCACTTGTTGATGTTTTCAAATTAATTTTTGATGGAGATGCACATGGGAACCCAAGAGCCTCGAGGGCTGGCTGCAACATTTTAGATTACTCTAGTTCTCTCATTCATCCCTCTTCGGTGAGTTTCCAAGTTGGTATTAACAAAAAGACTGAAGCTCATGCAAAAATTTTGGGCATTCAATGTGCAAGTCAATATGGCATTGACTCTTTGAAAATTGAGAGAGATTTAAAAATCATTGTGGAGGCTATTAGGAACCATCATGCAAAGGCTTGGCATCTCAAAAATATTCTTAGCCCTATTTGGCCTCTCCTTGATTACATGGAATTTTGGTTCATATCCCATTGCATCCAAGAAGCCAACAAACAAGCTAATTTCCTCACCAATTATGGGGTGGACCAACTTAATGAAGTGGGGATTGATAATGTGTATGACACCTGGTCAGGTCTTAAATTTATGAACACTTACTGCATTGTTGGCATGTTGGGGGTTATATTCTTGTCTCCATGTTGTTTCTATTTCATGACTGGATTCACTGGAGATTTGGCATGTGTTATTTGAATCCTCAACTAAGTGTTCATTTACTTTTTAGTCACAACATCTTTTTGCCATTATGGTTTACATGCCTATAGGGGTGTTTATAACTCCACTTGGGCACGATTTGTTTCACATCTCTAATTTTGTTTTTCAATTTCAATGGAAATTTTAGGAAGGTTTTTTGTGGAATTGAATATGGTTATCTCTTCCCCTTTCCTTTCTCTACATGCACAGAAGAGAGAGATGGATTTTTGGGAGTCTGTTTTTGATCAAAGGCTTAGGTTGATTTTTTGGATTCTTTCAGTGGAATTCTTGGAGGCCATTCAGGTCATCATTGGTGACATGTATTTAGCCTTTATAGTGCAACAAAACAAATTCATAGGTGTCATTGTGTTTTATTGGGAATTTGCTTTGGGTGGTTTAAAACCAGGAAGAGGCCAGACTGGTAGTGGAGGCACTAGTGTGGAAGGAGCTTCATGGCAATTTCATGGGCTGGCTTTTACGATATTTCCACACAAATTTATGAACTATAAAAAATAAATGAATAGTGAAATGAACTTTGAAAAGTATTCCAATATAACCTTTATATTTCAGGCCACTTTGAGGGGAAAACCTCTTTGAGCAAGCTCAATACAATAATATTCATGGATGCCTTCATTAGGCCTCAATACTTACTTGAATACTAAATCTACTCTAAAAAATACTACTTCCCATGTATGTGGGATAATTCAAATATGTTAAACGGATGACTTACAAAGCATATGCATTCATAGTGACTAATACACTAATAATACAAAGAAAAAGGTAGGACATGAATTCCTAACATTTCCTCCCCCATAGGAAAAAACTTTGTCCTCAAAGCTTTAGATGTGGGAATCATTGTTGAATTTGGAATAGTGATTCCCATGTTGCATCTTATGGTTACATGTCATGTTATTGGATTAAGACTTTCATGATTGAGTGAGAGTGAATTTGGTGGGTGTGCCTATCTAGGACTGCTTCTGGTTGAGAAGGATGTATCCTTCATTATCAAGTTTTGGTAAAACTGTTTGCATTCTGATGGTGGTTCTAAGAAATTTATTCAAACATGAGACATGAAAAATTGGGTGAACTTGAGAGGAAGGTGTGATCTCTAAATTGAAAGCAACAAACCCAATCTATCAGAGAACCTTAAATGGCCCATAAAACATTGGAACAAGCTTATGACATCCTTTTAATTTTAGGGATGATTGCTTATATGGCTACAAATGAATAAAAACCATATCATCGAATTGAAAAGTATACTCAGAGTGATGTTGATCAGCCTCTTGATTCATTCAATTTTGTGCCAGATGGAGATTGCCCTGAAGGGTGCTGAGAATCTAATCCTGATATCGAAGAGTAGTGTTGACCACATGAACTGGTGAACTACCAGGGGTATATAGGAGAAGTATTGGGGGTGCTTGACCATATAATGCTTTATATGAAGTCATTTTAGTATAAGTGTGGTAGGAGGTATTTTACCACCATTTTACAAGGGTAAACCACTTTACCCATTGTTTTTGTTATTCTAAAGCAAAATAATGAAGGAATGTTTCCATGCATTTGTTGACAATTTTTTCTTGGCCATTTGTTTGGGGGTGATACCCATAACTCATCTTTAGTTGTGTGCATGTGCACTAGAACAACTCCATCCAAAAATGGTTGTGAAAGTTGCATCATGATCTGAGATGATTGAATAAGGGATGCCATGAAGATAGAAGATCTGATCCAAGAAAACTTGTGTGAATGTGGAGGTTGTATAGGGATGGCTGAGGGCACAAAAATGACTATATTTACAGAGGCGGTCTACCATGACCAAGATCACTATTTTTCCTCCAAATTTAGGGGGACTCTTAATGAAATCCATAGAAATATCTATCCAGAACCTAGTAAAAGTGGAAAAGGGCTCAACCAAACTAGGAATCATTATGATTTCACCTTTGTTGTGTTGGCACGTATCACATTCAGACACCATCTATTTAATTCCCCTTTTATCCCCTTTTAAAAGAATTTTCAACATGCCCGCTCATATGTTTTGAGAATACATGAGTGCCTTATTGATGGAGAAGCATGGATTTCATAGAATATGGCCTGATTAAGGTAGTGCTATAGGGAAGCACCAAATGACCCTTGTATCATAGAGAAACACCATCCCATGAATAATGTGGTACTACAGAGGGGTTAGTGACTAATTTTTGAATGAGATGGTGTAAGGAGGGATCATTTGCATACACTTAGTGTATATATTCCAACCAGTTTAGAATGGGCATGGAGATGGTAGAAAGGGAAGTCTGGTCTTCAAATGTGTGTGAGAGAGTATCTACCACGACATTGTCTTTACCCTTCATGTAAGTGATCTCATAATTATAGCCCATGAGTTTGTTGACCCATTTATATTGTGTAGATGATGAGACCCATTTTTATAGTAAATATTTCAAACTTTGGTGATCGATTTTGATACAAAAATTATTCCCAAGTAAGTATGGATGCCATTTTTATACTATGTGTAGAATTGCCATCATTTCCTTTTTGTATGTAGACAAAGACAAATTTTGTCCAGAAAGGGACTTGATAGTGAAATTAATGGGATGACCCTCATGGAGAATAAGAACACCAAGGTTTTTTCCATAGGCATCACTTTTGATGGTGAAAGTTTTGGTGAAGTCCATCATTGCCAAAAATGGTGTGCTACACATAGCCTGTTTGAGTACCATGAATGCTTGGTTAGCTATGGCATCCCATGTGAATGCATCCTTATTCAATAAGGAAGATAAGGGATCCATGATCTTTCCATAATATTTGATGAACTTGTGGTAGTATCATGTAAGGCCTTGGAATCCATGAAGGCTTTTGAGAGTTTTTGGCCAAGGCTAATGTTGCATGGCATTGATTTTTTTTGGATTCACATAGACCCTATTGGCTAAAATAATGTGCCCTATATATTTAACTTCCTCTAGGCCAAAGGAACACTTGAAATTCTTGGCACCTAATTAATTGTATGCTAAAATTTGTAATGCCCTATTAATATATTGGAGATGCTCGACCCATGTGTGATTGTAGATCAAAATATTATCAAAGAAAACCAAAGTAAATTGATGGAGGAAAGGCTAAAATATTTTATTTATTTGTGCCTGAAATGTTGAAGGGGCATTTATAAGTCCAAATAGCATGACCAAGAATACATAGTGAACATCATGAATGTGGAAGGTTATCTTTGGAATGTCATCAGCATGTGTGCAAATCTAAGGATAACGTAAACAAAGATCCAATTTAGAGAGAAAAATTGCCCCATAGAACTCATCACAAATATCATTGATGACTGGGGTTGGGAATTTATCTTTGAAAGTGAGGTGGTTAAGAGCATAGAAGTTAATGCAGAGGTGCCATGACCCATCCTTTTTGTGGATAAGAAGCACTAGGGAGGAGTATGGCTTGGTGTTGGTGTGATTAACTCTATACTTAAGTTCCTGTACTAGCTTCTCAATCTTAGTCTTTTTTAGATGGGGATAGTGGTATGATCGGATGTTGGGTGGGATGCTTCCTAGAATAAGTGGAATGTAATGATATTAAGGGTGTGAAGGGGTAAAACTAACTAGCTATAGAAAAATGGTTGCATGTTTGTCAAGGATGGCTTATAAATTAGTAAGGTAGTTAGTAGCAGAGGGGAGCTGGAGTTGGATGGAGTGCAACTGGGCAGTGACCCCATGTGAGCCTTTCTTTAAAATATTTTCCTTGTGATGGGAATTGATGATGTGAGAAAATATGGGCAATCATCTTTTTAAGTTGTACTTCTAGCCACTATCTATGAACTACATCCAAATCTTAGAGAATTCCCATAGAATAGGTCCCAATGTGTAGAGCCACTGCACCCCTAAGACCACATCAGATCCTCCTAAGCATAGGGAAAACATATCTAAGTGGAGAGTATAGTCATTTATCGTGATACACACATTTTGAAATTTCCATTTACATGGAAATGTTCCCTTATTAACAATCATGACTTCAAATTTAGAATAAGGGTGTTCAAGTAGTCTGCCTGCTTAGTAATGCAGGGATCAATGAAATTTATTAGTACTTCTAGAGTCAATGAGGATTGTGAGGGGGATATTTTTAAATAAGCCCTTGAACTTCATGGTCCAAGGGGTGATAACACCTACTAGTGCATGTATAGAGATATATGGTTGAGTATCTTGAGCCATTGAGTCCTCTAAGGGGCTTTGTTCGGCTTGAACATCCTAATTTTTTTGGATATTGGGCTCGTTGTCCTACTCAAGCAATGATTCCACATATAGCAAATAGAGATTTTGCGTGATGCACTAATGACCATTAACCCAATTGTCATTAAAATTATAACATAATCCTTTCTCCTTATGAGTCTACATCTCTACCTCAGTAAGGAACTTTACTAGTGTGGTTGTGGCTGACTGATGGTTTGTTATGTTCTTTACGAGTGGGAAAGTGGGAGGTTGATGTTGCACTGAGAGTTTATCTTCTACTAACTTAGCCAGACCTAAGGCATCCATCATGTTATTAGGAGGAAAATTTTTCACCTCTTATTGGATTGGCTCTTTGAGGCCACTGATAAAACAACTCTTGAAGAAGTCATTTGAGAACCTTTTAGTGTGATTAGCTAGTTTCTCAAATTCAATCTGATAATCATGAATGGTGCTTATTTGGCAAAGTTTGGTGAGAGCTCCTATAAATTCCTTGAATGTTGAGGAACCAAATTTTCCCATAAGAAAGGATACAAAGGTTTGCTAATTGGTTTCATCATTCAAATTGAGATGCCATCGATACAATTGGAGTGCTTCTTGTTCCAAGTGGAACGAAGCAATTGGGACTTTATTGACAAAATAAGTATTGTGAAGGTTGAAGAATTGCTTGACTTGATATATCCATCATGTAGGATCTATACCATTGAACCTTAGAAATTATATCTTGGACACATGTGATGTGTGGGGAGAAGAGAAACTATTCTCTGAAAAGGACTCTTTTTACAATTTGTTGAGCAAAAGGCTATTTTACTGATTCAATCCATGGATCATATCGATTAACTCAGTGACTTGGGATTTCAATGCTACGATTTCTTCCTCCATAGTATTTGTGCCTACATGAGTGGCTACCATAATCAATGTTTTTTGGGAAAGGGATAGAAAATTGTGTTCTAATACATGATCAGTAAGAATTTTTTTTATTTGGGAAGGGGTAAATGTACCTTTACTAGTTTTTTGGTACCTTATGGATATGATTAATAAAGGCAAGGGAAATTTTAGAATCATAATGAAAAAATTGGAAAATTTGACCAAGAGGGATAGAGGAGTAGAAAATGGAAATGAACACTGTAGGAAAGTTTTGAATAAAGAGGGAAAAAACTAAATAAGTTATGGTAAAACCCCAAAAAATGAAAAAATGAGATTTCTGGCTAATAAAAGTGGAATTTGGATATGTACCCTCAAGAAAAAAAATTTATGGGATGAAATTTTGCGTGTTCGAATAAATTTTGAGAGTCAACATAACTATAGAGGGAGAGATATGGGGAAAAATAGAATTTTTTTCTCTTTTTTTTGAAAAACTGATTACCACTTGATTGCTCCTGCCAAAACCATGTCTGTAAGTGTGCAGTTACTAATTGATCTCAACTGTGATAACTCTATTATTGGTCTTCTGAAACTATTATGTTTGATATGTGCCCTATGTCTACTCAGCTACCCAAGGGTTTCAAGGATTTTTTTTGGTCACCAATGCTATCTGAATGAGTATCACTCTCTAAAAAAGTTTTGGCTATAGATTTAACCCTAAGTGATATCTATTGGTTTACCTCTCAGGTGGAAATTAGTCAATTAGGATAGGGTTGTTGCCTTTTTTATTGGTAGGTCCTCTCAATGGGAGAGCTACTTTAGAGTTCCTGTGGTACTCTTCATAATAAGTTTTAAGGCTTATTCCTAAGTAGTACCCATAGTTATACGGAGGGGTGTTTGCCCTTATCTAAACATACAATGAATATGTAGAAAATAGAGGCAAGGAAAAATATTTCCATAAATGGCGTAGCTCTTGGAAAGCCACTACTAAAAAAAAATCTCTAAAATCTACCTGTAGGTTGAGAAAGTGCTTTGATACCAAATGTGAGGATCCTTTTGCATAGAATTATGAAATATAGAAAATAAATGAAAAATGAAATAAACTTTGAAAAATAACTCAAAATAGCTTTTAGATTGCAGGCAACTATGGGGGGAAACCTCCTTTGAGTAGGATTAATACAATAATATTCATGGATTCCTTCATTGGGCCTCAACACTTAATTAATTACTAAATATATTTTAACAACAACTACTTCCCATGTATGTGAAATAATTTAAATGTGCTCAAGGGATGACTTACAAAGCATATGTGTCCATAAAAACTAATACACTAATAATGCAAAGAGAAGGGTAGGACATGGGTTCCTAACATTGGTTGAATCATTTCAAGGCTTTGATTGGTCCAGTCTTGCCTTTCTCAAGTTTCTATTGATTGGGTTTGATCCCCTTGAGTGCTTTTTGGGATTTAGAATCTCATTTTTTACAGTTACATTATTCATTCATGGTGTGTTTGGATGGCTCACAGTCTGGTTTCCCTCCGATGTAATACTAGTTTTATCCATTGCCATCCCTTCATCTATTCACAAAATTCTTTGAATCTGAGGCCATTCAAGTTGTTGCACACTACCTGGTTGGTTTATACTCGAGCCATAGTGTGGTGACAACTTTGGAAGTATAAGTGATAACTTATAGTAATGTATATGTCATCAAGGCACGTATGAAGCATATGTAATGCAAGGGATAATAGTGGCATGTTAATATAGATATATAAATTAAACATGTAGTAGTAAAATCAATGATAAATCCCCTAAATAATACTACATAGTGAAATATGCATAATATGAATCATGACACCACACAAAATTGGGGAGGTGTGTGATATGGATCATGACACCCGCAAACTCAACAAATTCACTAATATCAACAAGTTCAATAAACAATATCATGGCCATGACACACACATTAGAAGCACATGCAATAACACTTAACATCACACATAAGGCCAAGGGCTGCATAAAAGGGACATGAAGATGTTGAAACAAACAAGGCCAAGGGGATGCATACAATAAACAAGAAATAAATAGCCTATCATGAAAAAAACAAAATTAATGAAGCATATAACAAGTCACTCTAGTCTACACTATCATTATATGTCAATGTCACAACATAGTAAAGTAACATATCCATATAGCACTATATAAAGTACGATTAATAACGATATATGTGTATCAATCAATATAACTCAACATGGTAAACAGAAAGGTCATAGAAAGATAAAAATTGTATCAATGTAACCTATGGAATAATATTCCTCTATCAATTACATGGCCCCTATGTATATGCATGGTCCAACATGTATGTATCCATATATCAGGTGTGTCTATATACTCTACACATCTCTCATGTATATCATGAAATGCATGTGTATATAGAAAAAGAATATGTAACCTACCAAACATATGATAAATAACATATGCAAATAATGTAAATAAGTAATCATTTCATGTTGAAATCTATTTTTTTATTATTTGAATATTTGAATTTTTAATGTATTTATTGATTTTTTAAAAATTAGTGTGTGTGGGAATCAATCCAGTAAGTCATTCCATTCATTAGTGTCACCTATATTGTCCTTAAGATTGTGTAGATGCATTGCAGTTTATTCCACTATTTATGATTGTTTGAGTTCTATGTTGTAGTTATCTTTGAATATTTTTCCTTTTTATGAGTGTCATTGTCTTCAAATTGCATTCTAATTGGATTAAATTTATGTGAAAAGGAGATATATTGATTTTTTATATCCATTTTTGTCTACATGAGGTATAACTAGTCTTGTCCAAATGTAAATGTGAATTGGGTGGGAGAAGGTGTCACCCATATAGGTGTATATACAACATTTGGCCCAAAATCTATTGGTTTACTAATATGTCCAAGGAATGTAACATGATGTGGATTGATTAATTCATTGATGTCATGTTCTAATTGTCATAAGAATGTAAAACTACATACTTTTTGGAGCTAATCTTTATCAATCAGAATATGTTGTCGATAAGCACCTTATATATATGTTGTTATGGTTAAAATATCTTACCTCAAGGGTTTGTGGAATTTGCATGTTGGATTTATGTGTTGAGCTCTATTAGAACTGAATGGTGAGTGCTCTGGTTGTACTATGATGACTTCATTCTTATAATTATGAAAGTTTTGTTGTAACATTGTGCAATTGTTTGTTCCATGCCCAACGGTTTTGTATTAATCACTATAATTTTCATTTTTGATGTGATAGACATCTCATTGCTCTATGTCTAGTAGTTGGTAATGAAATCAAGTTATTATCAAGTAATACTTGTAATATAGTGTTTGGTTTACCTTAAAGACTTGTTATTTGTAGTGTTGGGGAAGATTTTGTCTCTGAAAACTCCACATTGTTCATTGAATTTTGCCCAAAACCTTTATTACAATATAAAATCTATAATTATTCTTATGCTCTAGTCATGCTTGATTGTATAAAGGTTTCTATTAATGGTGATTTTAACATATGATAATCATGGTGTGATATAACACTGAAAATACTATTTTCATTTTGATTATACTGATGTTTTGACATTGTTGCCTTTCCTTTTCCCCATGAAGATATTTCATGAGTAGGATTCTTTGAACTATCCATGATCATTTTATATGAATTATCCTAATATTCTTTGGCCCCAATAGGTGTGATTAAAGTATGATAAAGGTACACATTTGGATAAACAGGATTTAAATTTATCTTACACAAGTGATCTTCTATGATGTCTTGCATATTAATATCATTGTCATTACTATCATAATAATGTGTGACTATGCCATCTTGATTTTCTGAATTTTCCCCCAAATGAAGATTTAGAACTGTCTCATTTGGTGTTGTACTAACTTGTGGTTCTAGTTGTGTTTTTTCCTTAATTGTCTTGATTGGCTCATTGTCATTGACTTTACTTTAATCTCCCTCTTCAAATGTATGTTTTTGATCTAGTGGAATGAGTTGTGTTGGTGATAATATACAATAATCCCAAAAGGTAATTGTGAATAAATTTGATTAGTAGATTGGGTCATTTTTTAATATTTGAAAGGATCATTTTATGTGGGAATGTATACAAATAGCCATCATGTATGAATTTGATTCATATGTGCAATGTTGATGAAACTGCTTCTTTGGTATGTTTCCAAAGTCACCCGAATAGCAAATTCTAATGCAAATGATTAGGCATGACCTAAAATATAGTAGACACTATATTGGGTCCTAGTTTTACATCCAATTATATTGACCTAAATACTTAATGTGGAACGTTATCAAATATTTTTATACTCTGATCTAATTTTTGAATACTATCCATATTTGGGGTGGACCCAAAACACTATAATACTATCCATATTGATACCCAGTTGTTTTAAAAAAGTGATATTAAAAAAATTCATTCATGCACCAATATCAATCTACATACATTTGATAACTTTTCTTTGAACTTGGACTTGAATAAATAATGGTATTTATCTATTGTATGTTGCTTAGGTAAGTATTCCTTATTAAAGGTAATGATTTTTTTTATCCTTCCATGTATTTATTATGGAAGCAAAATATATTGGTTATGTATCACTAGTGAGAGTTGTATCACACAATGCCTCATATAAAATATCCTTGTAAATAGTTGATATCTTTAATAATTTGAGAATAGAAATCTTAGCATGAGTATTATTTAGTTGATCAATTATTTCATACCCTTTTAGTTGATTGGTTTGATTTGTGAGAGGTGGAGAGGGTTGAGGAGGAACATATTGACTACCTATGCTTTACCACACATGAGGGCACCCTAATTTATTGGGTTATAACAACATGGACCAAAAAATACAATATAAGCATTTGGAAAATAATGTGGATGGGATGGTAGCTAAATAAACCTTGGGGTATAGGGGGAGGAGGATCAAAATGAGTCATTAATGCCCTTGTGTGCCTAATGGTAACATGAAGCAACTTAGATTGGAGGTTGCAACAATATGAGCTAAAGAAGGCTAAGAATTATTCATTGTTATTTTTAGCCTTATTAATGTACAAATATTTGATCTATGAAAGTACATAGTTGTTACAGGTTTTACATATCAAATGAAAACAAAATTTAATGATAAAACTCATAGCTTGAGTAAAAAAAACCATGTTCATCTGTTATAGCCATTTGTGATTTGTACACAAAGGAAAATCATAAATTAAGTCTAAAAAAATAGAAATATTTACAAAACCTTAAAAACTTAGAAAGAATGAAGAAACCCTAAGGGAAACCTAGGGTTTGGAAATGTTCAAGAAATATATAAGTTCACCAATATGTTTTACCCTATTTTGGATTAATGTTAACCCTAAAGAAGATAGAAAACTCTGTGTATAATCTAGATTATAATGTATGAAAATTAAGAATAAATTTGAATCTAAAATACCGAAGGTGGTTTATAATTGTACTCAATAATATATAAAATACAATAAAAGGATAATATACTTAGCAGTTAACTACTATGTGAGGGACTAAGACTGTACATAGGTGGCAGAATAGGTATAAGTCTAAATTATGAGTTATTAAGATCAGGAGTTAGAGTTATGGAATCACTTAGAAGATATTGTCAGTCTTAGTCCCTACCATATGTAGCTATATATTTTATTAAAAACCATTATGAATGATTTTATTATGCATATGTGTGATATTGAGGTCTGACTATGTACAAAATACCCAAAAATATCTCCTTCACTTGAAACCTTGGGTCCACTTACAATGATAGAATTAGGCCTACAAAAGGAGAATAAATGTGGGTTTAATTAACCCCAAACACTCCTCATTGAATGGTTGAGCATGAACTACATATCCAATACTTTGAAGAAGTAAGTTAAACCGTATGTAGTTCTCCTCATTAGGTTAATGCGTGCAATAGTCTTCCTTGAATATATGCATCATGTGATATAACTCTTGATACTTGACCAATGATAACTTTGGCTTGGGTTTGAGGTGATTTAGACTTGGCTAGGACCTACTCTTTATGATGGATTGGTGAATTACGAAGAAAATGGCAACGTCTTTAAACATGCAAGTGTTTTGATATGCCTGATATATGCTTCCTAGATGGGTTATAGGCTTACACCTATTTTTTTATTTATATGAGACTCTTTGGATAATTTATCACACCATCGACACATTAGAATAATGGTCCGACCCATAGTAATGATTTGAATTTAAAATGTAATCCTTTCTTGGCATAGGAATAAATCATCAGACTCAAATGCCACCACCAGATGGTATGTTATCAATATGATGTTACTTTCTAGGAGACAAGAACATTCATATGATGATGTGGAGATGTTTAAGTAAGATAAATAACTATTTTGACATAGACTATGGGATTTATTGCAGGTGAATGAGAAGAACTTGGGAAGGTTAGGCCTACATAAGGCATGTGAAGGTGAGAGAATGGTCAGTGAAAGTCATGTGTGTATGCACAAGTCATGTAGGCTAAATCTAGGTTAAAACTAACATTGCCAACTATCAACTACTAGATTTTTGTATCTACGCAAACACCCGAGGTATAAAATTTATGACATCTTGATCACAAAGTTAGTGTAAGTGGTAGAAAAACTCTTTTGTCTGATGGTGACCATGTCCCCATGCAGATTATAAGATTTCTCTAAAATCTATCATTTTTTTTCTTCCTCTTTTTCTATCCACCTATTGAGCTATAGACCGTCCTCCTTTGCCTATCACCGATCATCCTTCTCTTTCCCTACCCCATTTCTTCGGAATAGTCTATTCACCTCCTCCAATATTCTCTCTCTTAGTCCACTCTTGTGTAGATATTTTTCCATATCTATCCATCTATCTCCACTAAGTGTCTTCAACACCATTATCACACACTCCTTTATAAGAGTACTCTTATCTTGTTAAAAACTTAATGTCTCATATACACAAATAAACTATTCACTATTATACTATTTATGCTATTATTCTACACCTCCCTACGTATATTACATTCCATCCCCTTTGACATGTTTAGTTCTCAAAATATGCAAAGAATTACATATCAAAAATATGTAAAAGACTAGATAGAGGCACGTCCCTATGTCTTTTTTTGTTTCTACTTCTTCTTTCTATGTTTTGATAGGAGTATGTACAATAATAGTGTGAATATAATCACCAGAATAATAGGTAAATGTGCAGAGAGATGGATGAATGGAATAACCATAACTAAAATTAGGTCAATCTGGCAATTAGAGTCGAATAGTTAAAGTT
Organism: Torreya grandis; assembly: GCA_037957365.1. Lineage (NCBI taxonomy): Eukaryota > Viridiplantae > Streptophyta > Pinopsida > Cupressales > Taxaceae > Torreya > Torreya grandis. The sequence goes on along the minus strand of JARHVA010000202.1, from coordinate 5,647,360 downwards.
AAAGCTTGGCAATGAACACCTCAAATCTAAAAGGGGGCATAAAATAATCTGCCTGATGAGCCAATGGAAGATACATGTTACCCCTATAGCATTGGTCTTGACATACATTTTTTTTGAAGTGGCTAACCCCACTAAAGAATTCATTGAATTGTTGGAATCATTGGAGGGCAAAAGAAAAGAAGTGTCTACCATATGTATGGAATACTCGGTGAACAAAAGACCAAATAAATCACCCTCATCTAAGTGAAAGAGATATTCATGCCATGCTCTACAAATAGCTTCTAAATCTATTAATGTAATTATTTATGCTTCATATTCTTCAACTATAGGAAATAAATCCCCATACTATTTGTTTTAGTTATCCTTCCAATCCAACCATGCATTAATGTCTTTATCATACTATGTTAGTGTATGTGAGTAAATCTCAAATCTATCTAAAGCAACATGCATATTACTATTTAATTTATCCATATTGCCTAATTGATGCATTGCTCTAGATAAAATGGAAAGCTCTATGACAACCAAAAGATAGACTCAACAACTAAAAACTTTATTTTTACAACAACAATTATTAAAAATGTGATAATTTTTTCAATAATAATTGAAATTAAAAAAATCAAACTCTTCTATAAATCTAAAATATAGGTGCACAAAACCCATAAATTTTTTGGTACAATCATTTCTCATTTGAGAGAATCATACAAAAGAATAGTCAGGATTATTTTTACAATAATAGTTAGTAAAATTGCGGTAAATTCTATAATAATTAATGAAATTAAAAACATAAAACTATTATGGAAAGCTAGAAATGAGGTGCATAAAACTTGAAAAACATTTGGTGCAATTGTTTCCTATTTGAGAGCAGCATGCAGAAGAATAGTCAAGTTTTTTTTAATATAAGCAGTTACTAAAACTATGATAACTTTTACAATACTTAATGAAATTCAAAAATACAAACTATTATGGAAAGTTAGAAGAGAGGCGCATAAAAATTATAAATGGTTTAGCATGATTGTATATCTTTGAAGAATTGTATGCATAAAAAAATCATGTTTATTGATGGAAAATACAAAACTTTGAACTTTAAAATGACAAATTTTGAGTTCAGGTTCTGACTGGGACAAGATAGAAAGATGTGGATATGACTTTTAAAAACCTCTAAAATGCAATGGAGAACTTAGACTTGCTCCATGAAGCTCTATAAAATGTCTACAATAAAAAAAATCACCACAATACCTCTACATTTGTAACAACTTCCACTCCCAAAACCAACTTTCTAAAAAAGATTCTCTCCAACACAATATTTTTATCCACTTTGTGATCACCAAGATTCCATAGAGGCAATGTGAGAGCATACTATGAACAAAACTACAAACTCCTTGCACAATATCTTACAAAAAAAATTATACATAAATGGCCCTAGAAAGAGCTCTGATACTAAATGCGAAGAACTTAATGTCTCACATATACAAAATACACACAAATAATGAATATATTAATATTTGTTCTTTTTATGGAAGGAATCACTCTGAATCACTTGCCACTTCGAGGGGGCTACCTTCTTATCAAAGTATTTAGCTCTTGATTGATATATTTTGCTTGGATATACTACAATGGCCTATTCCCCTTTATTTATACTATTCTAATCTACACAATTACTCATTCTTATGCATGTGGTATTGAACTATTATCCCTTACTATTCACTACTATTCAATATTCTACTATTTATGCTACCATTCGACCCCTCCCTAGGTATATTACATATCCACTAATTCTTTGTTCATACTTTGTTTTAAAAGAAGTAACCATACCTTTGAACATTACAATAATAACCCATATACTTTGATTCTATCTCCATGATAGTCTGCATGCCATCCTCTCTTATTACAAATTCCTTTTTATGTCAAATAATTTCTCTACAATTGCTTCAACAACATCATCCTTGGATATTTCCATCATCAATATGTCCTAAAAAATTTGATCCATCTCATTTTGGAATGTTACCCCAACTAGTCCTATCCTCTCTTCATCTTTTTCATATTTTTTCAATTTCATGATGTTCTTCATCTAATGAGATATTAGCTAAATCCTAATCCTCCTCTACACATGATTGGGGTGATAACAACATACCCTGCTCCATCTCATTATTACTATTTATGTCACATTGGTGATATGATTCATCTCCCATTTTGAAATGCCTTTTAGACTAACCTCTATCAACAATTTATGAACTTTGTATTCTACAATATCTCTTTCTTCACGTCCCTAATGCTTGTAGAAACATGTCTTAAATATCTCTTGCCTCTTCATCCAAAAACTTAAATTCATCAAGACCTATAATTTTGCAATCCCTTTCCACCTTTATTAGAGCTTATTTTTTTATATTCAACAAGAATAAATTATTTTGATGCTTCTTGACTCCACTCTATTCCTTCAATGGACGTAGATTCCTCCTTTTTCCATTCTTCTCAATAAAAAATACAATGTTTCTTTCATCATATTTACTTGTGTTGTCAAACTGATATGGTTTCCCCAACACAATATGGCATGCATCCATATGAAAAACATCACATAAAACACTATCATGATATATACCTAATTTCACATCCACTACACATTTTTTTCATACTTTAATATCATGCCCTTCTAATAATCAAGACACATTACATCACTCAAGGTGTGGTGTATATTTTAAATTTAGCTTATCTATGACTTCCACAAACATTATATTATTTGTAATCCCACCATAAACTATAAAATTACAACACTTACCTCTTATTTTGTACCAAGTTATAAAAATATGCCTTCTTTGCCAGGGCTCCTATTTCATCCTAAGTTCTTTCTCTTCACCATTAAATTCCCAATTTTTTCTTATCTATAATTGAAACTTTTAAATTCCCTTACTCATCCTATTCCCACATAGTTATTTCCAATTTTGCATTACTTTTATAAAAAAAATTCTTGATGTGTTAATCACCTTATTTTGCACTACTTTTCTGAGATGTGCCTTGCTTATTTTCCTTGGATTGCTTGTTCTTGTTTTAGTCGATATTCTTTTGACTATAATCTAACATTGTGTTTTTGTTTTTCCCGACGTATTAGGGGACTATAGATTGATTTGATGGTTGTTTCATCGCTAACTTATATATGCTAAATTAGTCATAATTGCTCGGAAGTAATGAAATCATGTTGGTGGTGAGCTTCATATCGATTTTAAATAAAATTCATGAAGACTTATAAAGTGGTTAATGATATTAGTATCCTTAGGTATTGGTAATGGTATAACACTTTTCAAAGAAAGGATATATTACCTTGAGAGAAACATATCCAAGCATGGTAGGCTCTTGATAATAAATGTAAATGTCTTGAGACACTCTTGAGAATAAGGAACTCCTCTTTAACAATTTTATGTGGTCATCTGCATATAAATTCATATAAAATTTTATAAGCCTCAAAGTGGGATTTTAGAGCCAAAAGATTCATATCATATAATTTAAAATATCTGATAATAAGTTATTGATGGCTCTAAAAAATAAAAAATTGTCTTTGATCTCCACATGGTGAAGTCATGATATTTCATGGTTTAAGTTTTGATCTACCACTGAGTCTTTGCTTGTAATCTCTCCTCACATGGAGCTTGAACATAATGACATGGTGGGTGCTTGGTCATGTGGTAAGTGTTTATTTTGGAAGGTTTTAGAACATTTTTATTTCCTCTTTTTTTAAGTTTATTTGTGCACAACCAAGATAGTTTCTCCTCTACTTGGACAAGATATTTGTCATTTATATTTAAAAGCTCTTAGATGCCTCAAGTGTTAATCATACCTGAATTAGTTTTCTATCTTTATTTTTATTACTCTAAATTTTGTTGCAAATACATAGATTAGAAAATATTAGTTTTAGCTATTATTTTTCCTTGTAGAGTTATCCTCGAGGTAGCCAATTATTAGAATTTGTAATTTCTCCACTCATATTAAATAATTGTAGTGATTGAAATTGACATTTAATATTTGTAGTAGGGCATCATTTTGGATAGTAAGTGGTAGTTAGTGGGCTTTTAAAATTAGTAAATAAGAGCTCTATTTATTGAGGTAATTATATGTTGTTTCATTACGAAGAAAAAATCAAGTAATTCAAATAGAAGAAGAAAAAATTGTTTATGTCCTAGCATTATGAGTGTCTGAATTATTATTTTGTCGTAGCTTTATAATTCTGACCTATTTCTAATTGTTAGTTTGGTATCATATCTGAAGGAGATTTAAGGAGAGCTTAGCATTGAACAAAGAGCAGTCCAAAGAATAACATATAAGATAAAAATAAAATAAAAGTGAAGTCTTTTGGGAAATTATCGCTACCAAAGGAGATGCAATTTTGCAGAAGCTAGCATGGGAAAGACCAACCAAGTTTGAGATAAAGCAAAGTAACATTTTACAAACATGTTCATTGTATACAATGTTGTTGAGTAGAACAACACTGAGGTATGGTATTTGGACAATGCATGTAGTAGCCACATGAGTGGTAATGATAAATAATTTCATTCCATTAATAAGAATATTCAGTCAGATATTAAGATGGGTAAGAATGAGAAATTTCATGTTGTTGGCAGAGGGACTATCATTATCTGTACCAAGCAAGGTGAAAGGAGATAAATCCAAGATGTCTACTATGCTCCAAATCTAAAATATAATTTATTGAGTATTGGATACTTGGTGTAAAAGATATATAATCCTAATGGAGAATAGAGAGTGCAAAATTTTGATAAGGAAGGAAACAAGAACAAGATGACTATGGTTGAAATGATAAGGAACCACATGTTTCCTCTCAAAATGTAAATTGATCCTCTCAAAATTACAATAGTGCTACAACAAGCAACCTTCAAGACAATCATCAAAGACACATCCAGACTTTGGCATTTGAGGAATGGTCATTTAAGTTTTTTCATATTGGATCTTTTATATAAGAAGGATATGGTTATAGGTCTACCAAGAATAATATATCCTAAAATAAAATGTGAGGCATGCATTCTAGGAAAACAACATAGGCAACCCTTTCAATTAGGGAAGCCTAAGAGGGAAAAATCACCTTTGGAGTTAATGCACTCAAATTTATGTGGCCCAAGGAAAACCCTCACTCACTCTAAGATGGCATATTCTTAACCTTCATAGATTATTACAATAAGAAGACTTGAATTTATTTCTTAAAGAATAAGTCTGAGACTTTTGAGAAATTTAAGTGGTTCAAGGCATTGGTTGAGAAACGGAGTGGATATTTCATCAAGGCCCTGAGATCAGACAGAGGGGGAGAGTATGTCTCTAAAGAATTTCTAAATTTTTACAAGAGTGAAGGAATTGAAAATCAATTCATAGCTAGATATACTCCATTAAAAAATGGAGTGGTAGAAATAAAAAATAGGACCATCTAGGAGATGGATGCAAACATGTTGAAATCCAAATGCGTCATGTAAATGAGAAGGCAATATGTGAAATGAGATTTACTTGAGATTTCAAACTACTAACTTGGTATTTTATTAACTCCTTGTGTAAAATGATAGTATCCTCTTCTCACTATGGTAAAATAAGATCACTTGGAGCTCAAAGAAGTGTTAGTTTTTTTCTTATTGTTTTATTCTAAAGGAAGTGCAATTAATTAGTCTATAACTCTGCCTTATATTTATTTTTGATGAAATAGAGCTATATTACTTGTAAATAGACTATTCACAAAAAAATATTATTTAAAATGACTGATTTAAGAAAGCATCTTGTCTGAAATGTTATCATGCAATATAAGCCTATGAGTTGTGATTTTTCACCTATTTTATCCCATATGAATGGTGCTTTGTTTGCATTTGTTTCCCCCTCTCTAACAATGAAATTATTCTTGCATATTTAGAATTGATGACCTTGTATTTGACATTGTTAAATCATGGATTTGGATTCAAGTGGTAGAAATAAGGTATGATCTAATTATAATATTTAAGTTTCAATGGAAAACATGTTTTGTTCCTTCAAGTTTGCTTTAGAAATTGTTTCAAGATATGTAGAATGGTAATGTGAATCTAAATAGGGTTGGCATTACAAGTTTGATTGAAACAAAGCATTGTATTGACTCATAGAAATTGAATTAGTTATTTGGGTTTTTGGTTTCTCATACCTGACATATAATGGAAAATAGAATAGGTTGATTTCAAAATTACTTATATAGATAGATTCCCTTCTGCCTTAGATAAGGGTATACTTTTCTTGGCTATGAGTGACACCCCAAAATATGTCCTTATCTCATCATTTTAGAAATATGATCATGAAAATAGGTTATGATGTGGTTTAAAGTGTGATGAAATGGTAGGTTTGGTCTTTTAAAGTACTTTTAGCTAATTACGAAATGATACTACTAGTGGTAATGCTTTTATTGTTTCTGGATTATAAAAAAAGTTTATGATCATTATTATGAAAGGCTTAAGGATTGCCCAAATTGAGGGAAAGTATTTACATATGTGTTGATTATTGATTTTATGTTGTCTTGGCTAATATTTATGATATCTTGTGAGACCCCACACACTCGGTGCGATAGTGTCTTTAGTCTCTTGAAAATTTACCTATATCCATTTTATCACTTTTTTAAAATGATAAGTAATTTTTATTTTATATTTTAACTGATTTTATATTCATAAATTATTTAAGTTATTTATCAGTTATATCCATTTTTTATCAACTTGGAAGCATATAAAAAGATTCAAATGTTTCATTGTAAAAAAAGGTCACAAGTGTACTAAGAGTTATAGCTACCTGATTTCATCTGTTTTATATTTTTCTATAAAGAAAACATTTTTGAGTTGGATCTTAGGTTTTAGGAAAAGAAAAGGACACATTAATTATAGGTAAGTACAATTCATAAGGCACTCAGGTATGTTCAATGATTACTTTTGATTGAGTTTATTATATGTTAGATGTCTTAGGAGTAAGCTTTTGGTGACAACAAAATATTGTATAGTCATATGTGTATCATAGGAGGCATATTTCTCTATCAAAATACAAATAATTCATGTGCATGTTTGCATGGTAGTTTAATAGCTCTTCTACATTTATAATTGAGTATTCTTATAAATAATGTTTAGATTATATTTCATCCTTTTACATTGTGTAACCATTTATTGTGACTTCAACATTTGGATACTAATATTTTTCTACAAATTTTGGTCTCCAATGACTCGTATTCTAATGTATATTATTTATGTTTCATATGTGTGATTTAGTTTATATTATATTCATGTTTTTCCTCTTTTAGTTTAGTTTTTTTCATCTCTTTGGGTTTGTCTGATTTGCATGTGTGATATCAGAGCTCGATAACATAGTTTTTAGTTTATAAACATTTTGTATCATAGTTTTATTACATTTTAGGACAAATATTGGTAGAGGTTATTTCAATTTATAATATTTGGTGTTCATCAATGGAATTTACAATAATAAACCAAGTAAAAATGTACCTTAATATTTGAAACATTTTGGTTCACCATTCGAGATAGTCTTTTTATGGTTGTTTTTGTTAGTGAACTAATTTTAGAGTAGATATTTTATGTGTTTCTTCCTTTTCAAGAGGCAACTTTTCCCATAGTTGTACTCTATTATTAAGTTGATTATAATGTATTTAATTATTCAAAATACTTAGATTTGTTATGTTTTTATTAGTTTGTTTAATGGTTAAACTGTCCATTCACTTAAACTAGTTACCTAGATCTCAAGATCCTTAATGATTAGACTAGTATAATTATAATTTAACCTTCATGTTAGGAAAAATGAATGATTCATTGACAACTACAATTTTAGTGTCAACACATTCATTATTTATTAGTAACATGATAACCATGTTTCCCCTTGTCTTTCACTCTAAAAACTTGTGTCAACCCTTATTTGAGGACACTCAAACACCCTATGCCCCTACACGCTGCACTCATTGCATTCTCCATGAAATATCCATTTATATTTTTGACATCAACACTCTCACTATTCCATGATGCATCTACCTCTTCATCTTACTCTTCATTTTATACATATGGAGAAGAGTTGTCCTCTCCTTGCATGTATTTATCCTCCATCACACTACTATAATTTGCTATTTTTAGTTTCCTTTTCAACAACCTATTTTTTGACTTCAATACATATTAATCGCCTTCCTCTATGAATTGTAACTTACCCATCCTAACCTCATTTTGTATACTCGACCTCAATATATTTTCATAACTTGTTACCTTCTTTGGATGATATTCAATATTCTTTCATGGATTATGATATTTTAAAATTCTCAAAATCCCTTTCACTCAATTTTTTCCCTTAAATTTTTTAACGTCTTAAACAAATTCCAATGATAATTAGAAGTTAAAAACTTACCTTCCAACTTCGCAACCATCATTATCCAAGTCTTGATTTTGTCTTTTCATTTTCTCACCCTTTCCAACTACACATGACCCTACCATAAGGATGCATATCCCTTTAACTTCATGTTAAAAAAAATACTCTCTTGGGTTCCTCTATTGACTCATAGTCAAAACACTTATTCATCTCCATGATATACTTAATTATATCTTCAATACACAAACTCCATGAATAACTAGGTGTGTCCAACCTTGGATTAACTCCCATATTAATAATGGCCTTTAATAATCTCTCCTATAGTTATTCAAACTAAAATTTTGATGCTCCTCCTTCTTCTTCATCTTTGTTTACATTTACAAAAATAATAGTTCCCATATGTTGTGTACTCTCCATTGTATCCAATCTCACTTGTATTCATCTCAACATCTCTACCAATTCTACTACTCTTTGTTCTCTCCCTCTTCTTCCTTGATGTACTCCTATATGTGTCATTTATACTCCTCAGACAACCCTTTGTAATACAGGTTTCTCTTTCACAACCTGTAACTAACTTAAATATAACCTCACAAACTCATATCAACAAGTATTAATTTTATTTTATAACAATTCATGCAGATGGGAATGAGGGGGGGAAATTGGTGGCTTCCTTACTACCTAGCCTAGACCTACACTCACCCACATACACACTCACCCAAGCATAATATTAAAACTTTAAACTTAAAAAACACTCTTTATTGATTTCAAAGACAATGTTACAAAGATTTGATTATGCATACACTCTCACAGATTTGCCTTACTAGATTGTGAAAACATTACATGAAGGTGATAAATCCCAATCTAGTCACTGAATGGACGTCTCTCTCTCCCCTCTTTTCTCTTCTAGTTGGAACTACTAAATTTTCCTCTAACTTATCCCATTATACCTCCTTAACATAATTTGGCAGCTTTAGTGCCCCTTCACATTCCCAAGATGCTTTGAAATGTGTGATACTGACAATTTATGAGTTTTGAGCCATTACTCGCACACATAAAGAAGTAGTGTCTATGGTTTGATGCTCAATGGTAATGTGCATGGTTCTCTTATTGGCAAATATGAAAATAACTTGTCAACTGATGAGGAAATAATAAGCTTAAAATCTATATATAACGTTTAAGAGCCATAAATTATGCATACAAACTCTAAATGAGATGCTATGTTTTTTGAAAAAACATAACTTTTCAAAGAAAATACATATATAAAATCATATTTTATTTTTTATGTGCTCGCAAATTATATTAGCAGTTGAATAACTCATGAACTCACTTGGAATCATGTTGTTGCCTAAATTTGATCCTCTAACTTACTTGATGCCCTTGGAGTATTGGAATGTTGATGATTCCCTTCGATCAAATCATATCATGCCAAAATGTCAAACACACCAATTAGTCATCACAAATATACCCCTACTTTAATTTTTGATATAATATTTCTTATTGACCTGAATGCTTCTGCATCAATTTACTTTGGTTTCCCATTTTTAACCTTTTTATGCATGTGTTACAATGTCAACATAGTAGATTATTATTATTGATGCACTCATGAGGCTCTTTTATCATGATATTACTAAAGTAAATGGTCCACTATAGAGATCTAGTTTTGAGACATGTGACTATTTGATCATATGGACTAATTGAGAGTAGGTTTCTTTAGAGAGGATTATAGGGATAATAATGTGGAGGCTACGGTTAGACAACTTTAAGAGAAATTATTTCAATTTGAGGTATAAAAAAGAGTGGGAGGTGCACTGATGGTACCTCTAGGAGATAACAAATTAAGTTTCTTATTGGTCGAGTTGAGACAAACCATTGATGCACAATCATGGACTCAAGTCGAGTGAGCATATTATCAAGATTGAGCTAATATAGAGGTAGCTTTTAGTGGTAAAACTAGTAGTATAGCTAGGATAAGATCCTCAGATATAATTGAAAGTATTAGAGTTAGAGGTAGGATTAGATCCTTAATTCAATCCCATAATTAAATTACTTTTACAAAAAATATATATAATTATCCAATTTAGTAATTTAATTTTAACTTTATATTTACTTAATTTCCCAATTTTTTTGTCGCTTGAAGCATAATCTAAATAATGCCATAAATGACACACTACCACTTAGACTCTCAATAAAAGTGTTATGGGTATTATTTTAATGGGCTTGCCTTTGAACATATTATTTACTAATGGGGTGCCCAAGTTGGCATCTATTCAAGTTTACAAACTTAAGAGTATCTATGCTTAGTACCACATGACACATTTTTGCATGCTTGCATTCTCACTAGTTAATTGTAAAGCATGCACAACAATCAAATATTATCACATCATGTGATGCATCACGATTTTATAGTATCGTGACTTTGAAGCCACTCGCAAGGCAAAAATGAAACCAGTCATTGTGAGGATACAATGCACTTAAATCTCTCCATCTGTCATAGTTTCGTGACCGTGTAAATTCGAGAGTCACAAAGTACATTTACACCGAGATAAAGAATGGGAAATTACAAGCCAACCTGAAGGAAACACATGTCCAATGAAAAATGGGTTAAAGGGTGAAAATTTTAAATTTGTGGTCCAACGCATATTTAAATTTTTTGGACTAAATAAAACTTGTCGGTTTATAAAATAAAATGGTGCAACAAGGGAATGACTAAGTCTAAGTCAATAGTTTAAGGCTTTTAAGTAAGATAAATCCAATACCATTACCAAAGGTGAATGAACCAAGCTCTTCAAATGATATACCAAGGGTACCACATTTCAGAGATTCAAAACCATTACTAAAGTATTTTAAATTCAATGATTTATAACATGTACTTGTTATCTATGAGGAGGATGATACTCATATTCTCAGATTAAATAAAGGTGGTTGATTAGAATCAATGATTATACCTATGCCAAGCACCATCATTTCCATGGAGTATCTTATTTCTATGATGATCATTATTGGGGATCTTCAAAAACAAGTATCTATACTTCAAATGCAAATGGATTTCCATAATACTAATGCAAATGTTACCTTATTCAATAATCAACCTCTTGCACAATGTATACTTGAATATCCTTATCCACAAGATTTTAAATTACCATATTTACCTCTCTTTTTTATCCATAAAGGCTTATTCGACCACATGATTAACTATGTACATTATTTTGGTCAATGAGAAAAAGATACAAATTATTGCTCAAGGTATTCCATATGAACATTTCTGATGAGGCTCATAATTGGTTCTATAGCCTCCAAAGGGGTCCTTAACCACCTTTTCACAATTAGAAGATGCTTTCTTCATGGTTAATATCTATAATGTGCCAAAACGTACATTTGAACATTTTCACAATTTCAAACAACGTGATGATAAAATCCATTCAAGATTATACCATTTGATTCAAAAGTACATCATATCAGTAGGCATTTAGACATTTAAATTTGGAGTTACAATTCATTTTTAGTAGAGGTCATCTTTCTCCATTGAAAGAAAGAGCATTATATAAAAAGTATGAGTCATTTACCCATTTATATGTAGATGTGCATAGATATGCTTCATTAATACTTACTCATTTAAAGGAGCTTAACATATCCCCTTCTAAATACCAAAGTTTTATTTCTCACACAAAGGAGAGAGATGAATTACCAAATAAACATTATGAACAAAAATGTGGAGTACCTAATCTTTGTATGGGAGCTCTACAAAATTTACTCAATATGGGACCAATCTAAGGTAAACTGACAGGACCTAGGTTCCCCAAAGCTCTGACACAACTTGTCAGATTTAAGAGCACATATGATTACCAAATACAAGCAACTTAAACATGCGGAAATAACTAGAAGAACAAATAACTATCAATGAGAAATAGCACAGAATATGAGAGGCAACACACAATTGTATTCAACTCATTACAAAGGAAATTACAATAAAGAGATCATACTCTTCTTCCACCTCTGTGAGGCTTCCTCCTCAAGGGCTCCCAGTAATCTTCCCTCCAGAGTAATCTTCTCTCAATAGGTCACAACACACAGCTAACACAAGCTGTTGTTCACCTCATTGTACTGCCAGTACAACCGAGTACGAACCGGTACTCCAAGTAGATCTCACCATGATCTTGCTCCTTAATGTATTGCTGTCACCTTGGATCTTGCTCCCCCGCCGATCTCCTTTTGACCCTCGCATACACACACCCCTGCAGACCAACCTGATCTTACTTATCACATGTAGATCTCGTCCATGATCTTGCAACACCCTGCAGACCAAACCTGATCTTACATACATGAAGAATCCTACTTGATTCTACCATGGGAAGAACTCTCCTAGTTCTACACTTAACAATACAGCCCATGAGTCTATTATACAGATCTCATGCATACAATGATTAGACTTGCGGCTCAAGACTCGAATTAGTCTTCATCATGCAAACTACCCGTTCACTTAACTGACTGTTTGTCAACAACAGTTTTGGAATCGCCACAGGCGATTGACATCGGTCCCTGTCTAACTGGAGGTGACCGACGTCGGCCAACTACTGCCGAGGTCGGTTTCCTTCTGCACTGTCCACTGACCGACGTCGATGACTGCATACTCAGCATCCTCCATGTTTGCAACAAGGTGAAGCTTTTAGCTCCACACCCTAACAATCTCCCACTTGGAGATAAACAACTGCACCTGTACCTATACCAGTACTTTGTCTAATCTGCATCCTGGCTTGTATTCTTCAAGTTCAATCTTGAAGACTACCCACCACACTCCTTGTGGTGTTAATCCTGTGCCTGAATTTCTCCATTCTCAGCTTACCTTCTTCTGCCATTGCTATACTCCCACTCAAACAAAAACTCCTGTGAGTAACCTGTAATCAAAAAACCACTAACCAGATCTGGGCCATCTGTTAGTCAAACTTGCTCTGAGAACGTCTAACCTCGCTCTGATACCATTTGACAGGACCTAGGTTCCCTAAAGCTCTGACACAACTTGTCAGATTTAAGAGCACATATGATTACCAAATACAAGCAACTTAAACATGCAAAAATAACCAGAAGAACAAATAACTATCAATGAGAAATAACACAGAATATGAGAGGCAACACACAATTGTATTCAACTCATTAAAAAGGAAATTACAATAAAGAGATCACACTCTTCTTCCACCTATGTGAGGCTTCCTCCTCAAGGGCTCCCAGTAATCTTCCCTCCAGATTAATCTTCTCTCAATAGGTCACAACACACAGCTGACACAAGCTGTTGTTCACCTCATTGTACTGCCAATACAACCGAGTACGAACCGGTACTCCAAATAGATCTCACCATGATCTTGCTCCTTGATGTATTGATGTCACCTTGGATCTTGCTCCCCCACCGATCTCCTTTTGACCCTCGCATACACACACCCCTGCAGACCAACCTGATCTTACTTATCACATATAGATCTCCTCCATGATCTTGCAACACCCTGTAGACCAAACCTGATCTTACATACATGAAGAATCCTACTTGATTCTACCATGGGAAGAACTCTCCTAGTTCTACACTTAACAATACAGCCCATGAGTCTATTATATAGATCTCATGCATACAATGATTAGACTTGCGGCTCAAGACTCAAACTAGTCTTCATCATGCAAACTACCCGTTTACTTAACTGACTGTTCGTCAACAACAGTTCTAGAACTGCCACAGGCGACCGACATCGGTCCCTGTCTAGCTGGAGGTGATCGACGTCGGCTGACTATTGCCGAGGTCGGTTTCCTTCTGCACTGTCCACTGACCGACGTCGGTGATCCTGCCAATGCCGGTGACTACATATTCAGCATCCTCCATGTTTGCAACAAGGTGAAGCTTTTAGCTCCACACCCTAACATAAACATCCTATGCAAACACCCTAAGGTAAACAATCCAAAAACCATACACATTAACAAGATTTAACAATCACATTGTTCATGGGTGGTGCCTAATTTTGGCATAACCATATTGATCCTACACAAACAAATATTACTTGCAATAGAAGACATTTAAAGAAGTTTGGCTTTGATCTAAAAGACTTACAAAACAAAGGAGGTTGGAAAGACCCCTTGGGAAACATAACACTACCAATTGTTTATGGTCCTAAAATGATTCAAACACAGGTTTGGTTTATGCCACAAAAATATTCATATGCATTTATATTGGGCACTCTTTGGTTATATCAAATGGAAGCAAAAATTGACCAAAATCAATAAGGTATTTATTTTTCTCATGAAGGTAAATTTATCCATATTCCAAATGATAGCATTGGTTCTTCTATTGCACATGTAAAACATGAGGAGGAACATGCTATGTATCATTTCCATTTATCTAACCATGGTTCAAACAATTTAAATGATCCGACTTAAGGGTGCAAGGTCTTAAACATTCCAAAAATACCAAAAATTCAAAAAAATTCAAAAAAAAAAAAAAAAAAATGTTCCACATTTACATTTCTTATTAGCTTCTTGGCATATATTGGTAGATGGAATATCAATATTTCCTATATACACATCTTTTAAGTGTGATACAAGTATACACAGACACATGATCTACGCATTTTTAGATGTTAGTCTTTTCCTATACTCACGCCACTAGGATGTGGGGGGCATCCACCTCCTTGATCATGATACATACATGTTATATTATTATATGGTCACTTTATATTATCTTTTTTGAGCTCATATATGTACTTACGCATGCCTTTATCCATGCTTATATCTTTTGTAGTGTGCTTGATATGCTATGTACTTAACTTTTTTGCTAACACATTTATCTAGGGATTAGTATGATTTCTTTTTTTGGTTGTTTATGCTTTCATTTATACACTTCATTGAGTGTCTTACCTTGTTATTATATTACTTGTTTGAGCATTGAATATATTCATTTTTTGTGGCCCCCATGTCTCTATTTTCCTCTTTGACATTTGAATATGTCATTCTTACTTTTGTGGATATTTGACTAAGTCATGTCCGTTTGATTGTTGTGTAGTATTTGAACATGCCCCTTATTTGTGGTCTCCTTGGACCATTGTATTTTCACTTGGTTTTGAGTGTTTTTGTCTGTGTACTTAATTTATTATTGATCTTGTACTATTACTATCTAGACATTGTCATGATTTACATCATACATCGTAGGACTTGGTTTGATCACATTCTTCCTACTTTAATGATATATCTACCTTGACATGTTCATTCTATATGTTACATGGTATATTCATAATTTACATGGTTTTCTTATCTTTTTAAGATGAGTTAACTACCAATTTATACTTCTCCTCATCTCAAAAAGGGGCATGTCATTGAGGCACGAGTTCCACATTGCTTCACAGATTCAGATTGCAGTGGGTGCATGTTTTGGAAATAGGTTCTCCACATTTGTCATAGTTTCAAATTAGTTGGGGGCATGTTTTATAAACATGTTCTCCACACTTATTCAGTAGTTAGCATACCCAAATTAAATTGAGGGAATGTTTTGGAAACATGTCTTCCACATTGGCACTTACACCAATTTTTGTTTTCAGATTATAGTGGGGGCATGTTTTGAAAACATGTTCTACACACTTACACAATTTTAAAGTGGATAGATTCATAGTTATATGATTTAGATTCATTGTTTTGGTATAATTTTATACACTAGTACTATTATTATACATAGTTTTAGCATGAGACATATATAAGGTGCATATGCTATGAAATGTGCACCTAATATTGCAAAATTAAATCAGTTTTAGATTTCAAACACTTTCAAGGACTGTCATCACCCACCAGGATGGATTGTCAAAGACTGTATTAAGCCAATCTACTCCAGTAGTTGGTTCACTTTTTGGTATGATTGAGGTGATTAAATAACTCAATCTTGCCAAGTTTATAGGTTGGAATTGATTAAATCATCCAGTCTCACTAGTTTTATAGTGTGAGCTGACTTGGTTCACTCACACTCACTAGGTTATAAGTATGATCGGCTTACATGGTTAAGATAATCTCGACTATTGGTTGGTAACTCATCTTTTCTCTAAGAATGGGGACATGTGTCCTCCGATAACTCTCTCTCTTTATATATATGAACTTTTAATATTTAGACTTATCCTAATCTCAATTTCAATGATTCATTATGATACATCTTTCAAATCAAATTGTCAAAAGGCAAGATGGTTGCATCAATACACAAGTGTACTCCTAAACCTTACTCTCTTTCTATTTCAATGCTTTAAATTTTAGACTATATGCATTAATTATATATCGTAACAATATATTGGTTGCAAGTCAATCACCAATAAGGCACTTAAGATGGACTTAATAAAAGACAAAGTGTATTATAAACACCTAGGTATGCATTTTCTTCTCCTTTAAACCAACAACTTCATTACTAGATTAAAGGGGAGGAAATGTAGACACTATTTTCTAATTATATATCATATTAGTCTTGTATACTTGACAAATACATATCATGGATGTACCTTTAACTTCTAGACCTTTCTTATTGCCAAAAGGCTCGCATATACTATTTATATGTGTCTAATTGATTATCTCTTAGTCTGACCAATATCATTCTGATGAGCTAGGCCTTATATCTTGTCCAGAATGTTATAAACCTATTTATATTCCATTTTTACAAGTTATGAACCTACACCTATTTTCTAACTACCTAGACACTTGCATCCTAGTCATACACCTACATCAACGCAAGTGTCCTATCTCAATGCAAGTTTCTAATGCCGTAAAATCATTAAATTTGAAAATAAAACATATTCTTCTAGTTGGCCTAAGTGATTTAATATAATATATTCTCCAAAGGTATTAGTATAAATACAAGATCAATCCTCATTCTTTCCTCGCCTAAAAAATACTTAGTAAAGACAATGCAACTTACCAAAAGCATTTTATCAAGCACTCAAGTGAGTAAATCTTCCATATTTTCTCCTATTTTCATATCAATCATAGGGAAAATACATATATAGGCATAAATTACTAAAGGACCATACCGATATCTATATTTTTCAAGTTATAAACTAGGTCACTATTGTACTTGTTTATCACACATTGCATGACTCATACACAAGCCAACACCTAGGGGAGAACTACATAAGTTTGACACCCTCTTTGGAGTATTGGCTATGTAGTTAGTATTTATTGATAGGGGAGTCTTTTGGGTAGCTCGACACCTTGTGCCCACTAACCCATTTTTTTCACAATTACTATGAATATTATTAACTAGGGTTTTCTCATTTGACAAAGGACAACAATCCATGACCTAGATCTAAACGCACCAAAGTGAAGGCAACATAAAACCCAAAATCATCCATGTGATCTCATCTAGTTTCAATAGGTATTACATACTAGATACATGCATATAATATAGATAGAAGCATTGGCATAACCATCCTAAGTCGAGATAAGTGTTTGTGACTACAGAGGTATAATTTCTAGAATCAGGTTATTGGTCTAAAATCTAGATCTAGTCCACTTTTTATCTATTATGTTGTCTCCCAAAAATATCATTCATTTTTGGGACAACATTTGAACTATTTTGGTCCTACCGACCAAAATCCTCTCTTCCCCTTTCAAAAATTGTTCTGAGCATTCAGGTTCTTCATTTTTCAAAGCTTTCTCAGAAATCTATGAACTTTGCAAGCTTGAATCTACAGACTCTGCAGGAAGAAATCTACGGACTCTGCAGGCTTAAAACTACGGACTCTGCAGGGTTAAAACTACCGACTCCGTAGGCTCATTTCTACGGACTCTTTCAAGGCTCGAGAGAAAACTTAGAGAAAACTATGAACTCAGTTTTACGAAATTCACAATTTGATTTCTACGAACTCTGCATGAAATAACAAGTTTCCAACACTTGGTCATTTTTAGGATTGTTTCAATGGCTTGGTTCAACCAAAGGAGTTCAATCGGCAAATGATAAAGGACAAAGGCTTGAACCATTGAACTTTGAACCACTTTGGTTCAAAGGTTCAATAGGTTCAACGACCAAGTGGGCTCAACGTGCTTGGTGCAAAAGATCAAAAGGACTTAGCCAAATAACGAAGAATGAGCCAATTGAACCATTGAACCGTTGAACCAAAGTTGGTTCAATCGACAAGTTCAAGGGGCTACCCCAAAGCCAAAGGAACAAGTGCCCTTATGGAGGGCTGTGAACCAAGCTAAGTGCCCTTGCAGAGGGAAGCGAGCAAAAGTTGACAAAGTGAACTCCTTTGGAAAAGTGAACAAGGCAAAAAGACAAAGCAAAATCCTTTAGACAAATTGTCTGAAGGAATTCGCCTGAAAGACAAAGCAAAAGCCTGGTGGGAAAGATGCAAAGGTAAGGAAGATTTCCTTCGAACATTCTGTTTGAAGGACATAAAGGATAAAACCCACCGAGAGGAAAAGCCCGAGAGCCAAAATCTTGTCGAAGAAGCAAGAACCCGCCAGGGAAGTAAAAGCTCGAAGGTCACATGAAAAATCTTGAAGGGTAGATACCATTGTGGGGGACACTTGACGTCAGAAAAAGGACCTTTTCCAAGGACCCGAAGGGACACCTTCCCTTCGAGACGTTCCAAAGGCTGAACAAAGACGTAGAAAGGAATCTTCAAAGACTTAGACACAAAGATCTTCAAAGAATGATCTGATTGAACCGTTAAACCAAATGGTTCAACGTGTTTGCAAGTTCAAGGGTTCAACCAAGTGCGATGAAGATCAAAGAGCTTAGGAAGAGCAAATGACGGGCAGAACCAAAGAACCAATGAACCGATTGAACTTTGAATCGAAAGAGTTCAAATTTCAATGGTTCATAGGCTCAAAAGTTTAAAGGCAGCCTCAGTCAAGAGAGAAGCAGTAAACAAGTGGTTCAACAGATGGTTCAACCAAGGACCGAAGAAGCGATTGAACCAAGGAGCAATAGAATAAAAGTGATAGAATGAACCAATGAACCGATGAACTTTCAGTGGTTCAACGGGTTCAAGGTTCAACATGGTTCAAGCAGTTGGCGACCATTGACTTCCCCTCAGACATCAAATTTAAAGTAAGGGAAAATCTGTGGAAATTCAAATAGAGCGCGGAACTTAAAGGAAGAACCAAGCGATTAAATGAAAAGAAAGCCTAATAGCTCAAATTGAAGCTGGAAAAGACAAAAGCAGAAAGAGGGAAAAGCCTGAAATGTCTATGCAAAAGTAATTTTAGTAGGTGGAATAGTCCACTAAGTAGGTATTTTGGCTTGTAATTTAAGGACGCGACCTATTTTTCCTTCCATGAAGTAAAGACAAATAGACAGCTGCACAGACGTCAGAGGGGATAAACTAGACAGTCCATACTAAGGAAGAGACATATTAGATGAAGGGACATGCCATAGTTATGGTAGCACACTATTCTCAGCATGGTCTCTCCAGACAGGACTGAAGGCGCATTCAAGACATTAACTACAGCATGGGCTGTCCCATGGGAAAGAACGCCAAGCCTTACGTCATTGTTATATATTGTAATCTCTCATTTGTTACAAGGGAGATCTTCCCATTACCAGAAGTGAAACTATGCCCAAATTGAAAGGCATTACTGAGACTTTGAGATTAGATTGTCGTTCATATTTCTTTGATTGAATGAGAAAGCAAGTCACTTGCAAACTTTGTGTTGTGATAGCCTGTGCTACTTTAGGAGATTGTTCTTATGTTTTTATTTTGAAAGCATTCTTGTTTATTTGATTTAACAAGCAGAACTAGTGGAAGCGATAAGGAAGGTGTCCTGAAGCCAACTACTTTCAGACTTTGCACTGTCATAGTTGTCTTCAGTGTGTGTTTTTCTTTTCCGTTTCTGTGTAAAGGACTTTGGGACAACTTTGTACCCCCATTATTCTTTGTATCTCACTCTTTGGGAAGTTGAGGTAGAAACTTTGCATTCTATTTCATCCTACTGTTATTGCGCCCTTTTGTTACTGGTTTCTTATCTTACTTGAAAGAACTTCTGTTGTTTCCTGCAAGAACACTTATGAAAGAAGAAAAGCGCTTCAATGTTTCCACCAGGATTTTCTCCTCTGTTTGTTAGCATCATCTCTGAAAGAAGAGAGATGGATGGTTTAACCCACCCTTGTGTCTTACTTTCAGCTTATTTATATAGTATATAGCCTCCGCATATTTAATAGGGAACCTCCCCTTGATGAGAGGAGAGATTTGTCTCCGGTTGATGTGGTAAAGCTGCACACCTGGCCAACCAATCTTCTGGCTGTGGTTGATCAGACCTATTTTATTGATCAGTACGTTGATTGACAAAATATTCACCCAACATATTCCTTATCCATATTGGTATTAGTATCAAAACTAAGTATCTTGTGTTCATTATCATTGAAATTGTATGCACTAAATTATGCTCACTCCACCAATTATATTAATTATGCTAATTCTTGCTAATTTAGTCAAATTCCCATATTTCTTAGCTAAATTAAACTAATAGCCTAAAAACCCCCATCCCATTCCCATATCCTAAAACCTTACTCAATATTTAAAACTAATTAATCACTTCATTAAACACCTTAGAACCTATTACCCACTAACCTACTCCCTAAGCCAACAAGCCAATTTAAAATTAAAAAATAATTTATCTACCCAACCACCACCCTATTCTAGTCTCTCCTAAACCCCTAAACCCTATGGGAGATTTATAGAATTGGAGGATTCTTGAAATATTCCCCATTCTATCCCCATTCTCTAGAATTTTGTAATTCTAGAGACCTCCATGGAATTAAAAATTCCATGAAAATCCCCAGCCCTTGATCTCAATGGCTCAAATTTGAATTTGAGCCATTGATCTCTCCCTCTATGCCTATATAATCAAGCTATCCCTCCTCTTCCAAACCAACTTGGAAATCCATAAATCCATCATGTTGCTACTATATTGCATCCACAAAGCTCTCTTGCATCCATCCATATCAACTATCAAGCTCATTCAACCATTTGGAAGCCATTGTTAACATTTAGCAAGCAATCCAATATTTCAAATTTGGGCATCGATAATCCATGTTACGATCCTAGAGTGGAGCCATAAGGAGGTGAAATTATGGTAAGAATGTTATTATTATGTTGATTTCCTCTTTTATGCATTCTTATTGGTGTGATTAAGTTTTAGGTTTTTATTACTAGAATTACTAATATAGCTTGGATCTAAAATTTAGTGCATATTTTGGCGACCACGGTGGGAGTGAACCCACAATATCCCACTCCACTTTTGGATTGATCTTGTGAAGTGTCTAAGAGTGATAATGCATTTTGTAAGATTTTTTTTTTCTTATTCTCCAAGTGACTCGCGTTGTTGTTGCAATAAGTAGTGATCGTATTTTTGGCAATTTTCATGTGAACTATCATTTTTTTTAGTAATAGATATTCATTTTTATTTGAGAATTTTTTAAACAAACACTAAGGATTTTTAGTGTGATTATTATTATTACTCATGTTATGCTATATTAATTAATCACAAGTGTTGTGGTCAAATCCTCGTGGACTTGAATTTCAAAATACGGGTAAAGATTTTTTTTTTTTTACTTTTGGTTCTTCTTGTGTTGTCTCATGTGACTTGTAGCTATGATGGGATGATTCTATTGAGTATTTTATTTATCCGTGTTGTGAAAAGCTTTACTTATTGATGTGCTTGGTTAGTTTTTTTAAAGCTGGCTATTTTTTTGGTGCACTAATAAGGGTCTAAAATAAAGGTTTTATTGAGGTGTAGTTTGCCTTGTTATCTATTGAGCAGTCTTTTTGTCAGTATTGCATCATCCTATGGCTTTACAATGAATTTTAAACCATTGATTATGCAAATTCTCATGTGGCTTAGTCTTGATAAATATTGTGCACTCTACCTAGCATTTTGATTTGTTGACCCATTTGTGTATCTTTGTAGTCACAAATCTATGTTACATCATTATAATAGACTCTACTATCTCATGTGCATTTATTAGATCCATGTCTGTACTAACCGATAATTAGCTAGAACATTCTCAGACCCTTCCACCCTACTCCGCTCCAGAACCATCATACTTATTGATTGTTGGTAAGGTGTTTTACTAGATTTGATTTGATGTTTGACTAGGTCATCGATGCAACACTATTGAGTTTCGAAGCTTGATTTTCCATATCAAATTCATTGTTGACCCTACTGCAAGGTACCCATACCAGTTCCCTGTGTTAAATTTAGACTACTAGATCAATATTTTACATAATATTTAAATGCCAAACTACTACAACATTTGCATGGATCTATATTAAATAGGTGCCATAGCATTTGATTGCATCGATTTATTGGAGCTAGTTTTGATTAAGATCTTCTTACCCTAGATTGGCTTAGAATCATTTGAATTTTCTTCTTAAAAGCATCTATCTTTTCTTCTTTTATTCATTTGGTGACATCGCTAATTAGTGTGAGGACATTTTGGGTCATATCAGTTCATAATTTATCACAAATTGAGCATTAATAATTCAAAATGCATTTTTTTTTGCAGACCTATTAGATCATTTATTGAAGAAATCATGTGTCATGGTTTAGGCCTTACACAGTACCATCGGTTAGAATTCACAAGCCACATGCTTCATTGTATACACTAATACTAGATATAAATGTGTTTTAAAGTGGCTGCAAGTATGGTATTAAAATTCTAGTTGTTTAAAATTTGTCTATAAATCATACTTTATTAGCTTTGGATATCTCATGTGTCCTATTTTATAATATTAATTTTACAAAGTTTGATATTAATCCCACTTCTGGGCCACATCTACTATTTTTCAAGCATTGAATTTTCCATAGGTTTACTGATCTAGATCACAGGTGAACCAAAACAACTAGCCTAGTTCAAGGCATATTCGTGAAGCAACAAAACCAACAAGAATGCAAGCATGACATAACACATGGTGGAATTTCCTCATATTCAAGTTATTATCGACGGTTCTATTCTAGTGCTAAGTCTTTTATATTAAGTCTCTTATAGTCCTTTGTTTCGTCACTAACATACATAATAAATATTGATTGTGCCAGAGTGATCTAATTTTATTCTACATCTTTTTTTATTTAACTTGATAAGCACTTAATAAGACTGTACACAATCAATTATTTCATATAATATCATAAGCATTAAGATATTTTGGTAGATAAATAAATATAAAAGTAATATATATATATATATATAGTAGTCAACTGCTAATAATTAATGTATTATTGAAAGTGCCTTGTGTATTTATTATTAATAATAGATTTATAATTTAAAGTATAGTTATTTTGTAAGTTTTATCATTTTAATAAAAGTACTTCTAATTTGCCATAATAATTTGTACATTAATAAGAAGAGGCAAATTTCATTCCTAACTTGTAGTTAAAACGATCATCAAAGACAAAATTATCAAATATTCACTTTACCCTTCAATGTTATCAATCACAACTATTAATCCTTTGTAGGTTCTCTCTTTTTCCAATCAAACTACTAATTCTTGTCTTGAAAGATACTTCTCTTGAGTACCACTTGAAACTACTAATCCTTTTTGGTGCAAGACCCCTCAAGACCAAGGCACCCCATTTTATTTTCTAACCTTTGAGCTTGTAGGAAGGGGTGTTAATAACATATTATCTCAATTTTTATTATATATACATCCTTATTGTGTAAATTTTCTTCATTGTATATACTTGTGTGGTGTGCTTTTATTTGTATATATTTTCTTATCATTTAATTATATATACTTGTGCCCTTACACGTAAGTAATTAATCAATAAATTAATCATGTTTTGCTTGCTTGTTTGTTATCCCACTTTAGTCTATGATAGCACGTGATGTAGAATTCATTTCCATGCATGGGCTTAGCATATAGGGGTTGGTGACATGGACTTCATCACCATGTCCTAACCAAACTCTATGTTCGATGGAGTCTAAAAATTAGGAGAGATATCATTACACACCTAAGAAGAATTCCCCATAAAGGGTTCAATAGAGTATGGGGCGATTAAGCTCCAAGATACAGGGTGATTAGACAACATCTTACATAGACTTGGGACCCATCATACTTTTACATATATATGGGATGCACCTAGAACCCTTTGTGTATATCTAGATTAGGATCCTTCGACCATAACAAGTGTACTACTATAGGAGTCAGTATTAGCTTCAAACTAGCTATTGAGTGTGAGTGGGGTTGATAGGGTTTGGTCAATATTATGATGGTTCATTGGCCTATAGCCTCATCGTAACAAGTTTACTACTACAGGAGTTAGTATTAACTTCAAAGTAGCCATCGAGTGTGACCAAGGTTAGTAGGGTTTAGTCAATATTATAATGGTTCATCGACCTATATCCTCACCTATGAAGCCATTAGATGGTGTGGGGATATGATTACATACCCTTAATAGTTGACTAATTTAGGATTCATACTTGTGTGTGTTTTTTGAGTGTTGTGAAAACCCTGTATTGTTTGCAAGACAAATCAGCCATACCTTTATTTTATGTGTGATACCTTAGAAACCTCTATTTTAATACTCATCATCTCATCATGATATCACCTTATATCATCCACCCATCCCATGTACCCACCTAGTATTGATCATCCATCTCCCATTTTCTACTCCTTATTTCACATCTAGCATCCACCTAATACCCATTTTATATCATCCACCCATCCTATATCGATCCCATGCCACCCTTAAATACTATATTTCATCTTAAAATCTTGTGTGTTTAATGTTAACAATTTTACCCCCACAGGTCAAATTATCACCCCATCATTTAGAACTTAGCATATCATTCTAGTTTGCCTTGTGAGTCAGGTTGGTCTTAACAGTTCTTTTAGATGATGTATTTTGTGCCCTAGTTATTTCCTATAATTTTGGTGCTTTGGTGAAATTTTTATCTATAGATATAAGCCTTCAAAGATGATCAAGAATTGATTTAAGCAAGTTTAGAAGAACCAGGCCGTCATCACACATCATGTCAAAATAGATTGATCAGCTTGACTTTGCATTTTACAAAGTATGCTCAGAAAGCCTTTCAAGCCAAAGGACTACATGGACATGATTTTATTCATGTCTTGAACACTCTCTAAAAAATTCATGACTTGATGAGTTATTTATCTCAAGTTACAAGTCCTCAAAGTTGATCCAATAGAATAAGATGTACGTGGCGATGTCAAGTTCAAGCTATGATAAATAACCATCTAAATTCAAATGTCCTAAGGATAAATACAAATTTGATAAGTTTCAAGATATTGGGAGATTTAATCATAGATCAATGATGCACAGGGACTTAATAGGTCTAAAAGTGCTTGGAACAAGATCAATGGTCTGCATTTAATTACGGCAAAGATCCAACAACAAGAGGTAACCTGACATAGCTAGTGCGGCCAATTAGATCAACGATGTACATTTAATCATACCATGAATATATAATGATGTGTAGAGCATCAAATATCTAGAGTATCTTAAGATTAAATGTGGTAAAGACAAGTGTCTAAATCATGAAAGCCGAGATCAAGATCAATGGCAAGCTCATAGTTAAAAGGTCAATGGATCCTAGGAACCAATGAGAAGCTACCAAATGTTAAGATCTTGAGTACCTGAATGAAGATATAACGATGTTCATATAAGGTCAAATAGTTAGTAGGATCATGTAGAATGAATAAGGAGTTGATAGATGGTACAATTATAGGAACCCATATCAAGATCAAGGGACAATATCAAAAGTTGAAAGCCAGGGACTTCATAAAGGTTGAATATTATCAGGGTCGAACTAGAGAAAATATTTTAAGGGTATGCTATGAAGATAAACATGTCAGTTTTTATGGTTCATTTCCAAAGCTAGCAGTGTGGATAAACCATTGGTAAGGTGGTCTTGAAGCTAATTGTGATCTTTTGTACACACTAAAATGAACTAGTAGGGAGTCAATGGGGAGCAATTAATGCGACCAAGATCAAAATAGATTGATTAATTTGTGATGACTACATCAACATCAGAAAAAAATTACTAACAATTTGATCCCACCATTGTAATCATAAGGAGCATCATACATACTAGAAATAGATTGAAATGGATTGACATGGTTATTATTGTCTTTTTCTAGAATTAGTCTTAGCATGATGATCCTTATAATTAAATAAATACCTAATGATTTGAATTCTTGATCATATGACCCCTTCTCCATTCTTTCAGGCATGATATCCATCTCTCATCTCCTATTTTTCTATATATATAGGCTTATAAGCCTTGAAAATGATCCCTCTCTTTGGTATGACTAGACTCTAGATTTGCACTATAACACCTATTTGATGCAATAGAAGATTGAATTCCTCCATTTACAAGCTAAGTGAAGTGTGTTTTATGAATTCATTGATGTGGTCAAGTGAATGTATGTTTTCTTTGCCTCTGTCTAAGTTTTCTCACCTTCATATAGTGCTTTGGTAGTTCTCACAGGTCATTCTAAGTGCATATGTAGTCTATTGGTTAGTGTGGAAGTGGACAACTACCCTCCCATACTAGGTTGATAGCTAATCAATGCCTTGTTATGAAATACTTATGTGAGGGTTGATCAATAGAAATTTAAGTGATATTATTCAATCTTGAAAGCATCCTATAGTGTGTCTTGTCCAATTATAAGGATCAAAACATTTGGTGCATTACCTCATTGTACATGCTTTTATGAATTATTGTCCATCTCTCTCCCTTTTCCCAGCAAAAGCTAGTTTAGGTCTAGTATAGGTGATAGCTCCAAAATGAATCTAACCTTCACTAGAGGTCTGACCCAATTTTAGGTGACCCACAGCCTAGGGTTAGTCCCATGTTGGACTAGGTTTGAGCAAGAGGACCTGAACAATTACCTTTGCTCAGCTAGGGTGTAACCTAGACCACCAATAGTTCTAGCACATCTGGTGGGACTAGGTCTCCTAGAGCAATTAAAATTTGGAGCTAAGGAGAAGTAATTATAGTAGTAAAGGAGATAAATCATCATCATACGCTGAAGATTATTCAAGTTGTCAAACAACATTCTCCTGCCAAAGGTTAGTACAAGGTCAGTGAGTAAAGGTATTCCCCTTGAATTCACTACGCTACCTTTTATGTCATATAAGAGATAAATATTTAATAGGATAAGAGATTATCCCAAAAATCAATATTCATCCCCTGGTCATCTTATTATCTTAAGCAGTGCAATCCCCACTACCCAAATGGCTATCAAGAATCAAGTATTTATCCCATTCAATAGAGGTACTCCATTGAAATTAGCCTAGTATGTTTATATTCCTGTCTTTTCTTAAAAGCATTGCATTCTTTTTTGGAGAACATCAAAAAACTACTATTGAGCACATCTAGGATGTTGCCAACCTTTGCTCCATTCATAATGTTGTTGAAGATAATGTGGTTTTCAGATTGCTTGTTACTTCCTTCAAAGGAAAAGCATTCCAGTGGTATAGAAATCTCTCCTTGAATTCCATTTCTACCTAGGATTAGATAGGTGTAGCTTTAGTGAGATAGTTTGAATATAAATCTGATCACCTATCATTAGTTGAGCAGTTGACTACCATTCAAAGAGCTCCCCATGAGTTCATATTTGATTTTAACCTTAGATTCCAAAAGAAGACTAGGATTCTTGTAGTGATTAGACCATCTCTAGAATATGCCTTATTATACTATCTAAAATCCCTTAATTCTAATATCAGTGTGATAATACAGTCAATGGGTGGTAACACCTTGCCAAATGCTTATGAGGTTGCCATAAGAGTAAAAAATAGTTTGATACAAGTTGGTAAGCTATCTCCTAGGCATCTAATTCCTATATTTCTAGAGTTTTAATCTACTCTACCCCCTCAAGTTCCTTAGTTTCCATCATTAGCCTCTATTCCACCTCCCCAAGCTAAAGTTATAGACCCTTCTGTTCAAGTTTGCAATATTGGAGAATTAAAAAGTCTATTACAATCTTTTGGGAATGAAATAATAGGCC
Source organism: Torreya grandis (assembly GCA_037957365.1). Classification (NCBI taxonomy): domain Eukaryota; kingdom Viridiplantae; phylum Streptophyta; class Pinopsida; order Cupressales; family Taxaceae; genus Torreya; species Torreya grandis. The sequence goes on along the minus strand of JARHVA010000202.1, from coordinate 5,619,047 downwards.
TTATCAACAATAGAACCAGACCTCCCATCAGTGTTTCAAAGATCAAAGGCCTTCTTATTAAGGATGTAGAGAAAATAGACCACCCTACCAATCACAAGGAGCCATAGTTCTAGGTAAAACATATGTATCTCTTGACCCTAATGTACCAATAAGTTCAAAATTTATTGTTCCCACACCTCCTCAAGACAATTTGGTGCATGACTCAAGTTGGTATCCCTCCAACCTTAATGATGTTTAGAACCAAGCCTTGGTGTCACAGAACATTACTATGCCACAAATAACACAAGAAGAGTTTTATCTTCAAGGAGGTCAGTATCAAGAGACAAATTTGGTACCCCAAATATAGGCTCAACAAGTTCAAATGTATCCTGATGCCATTAATGTAAACTAGCAAATGGATAATTATGTTGCATTCAATCATGGTGGTGAGACTAACAGTTCAAATGGCCAAGTTGCAACTGTAACTAGAGATAAAAAAAAGACCCATTGATGAGGCTTAAGATGTGAACAATGCTTATAGTGATCCTAATTTTGTTTCCAAGAGTACCAAAGATCAACTTTCTTCCCCTAAAACATAAAAAAATTAGAATGCAGAAGCTAAGAAGGTCCCTCAAATACCTCTGGTCCGTGAAAAACTAGTGGTTCAAAATATGTAGTCAAAGGTTAGTGGAGATTCACTCACCATAGTGCATCAGATGAAAAAAAACAAATGTTATCATTATCATGTGGGATTCCCTTGATATTCTAGGACAAAATTATATGCTCATCCAAGAGCTTTCAGCTCTCAAGGTGTCTCCAAAACTAGTTGAGAAACAAAGTGGTATCCTAACCAACTTAGATCATCCAATTAATTAACAATATCAGCATTCACATAAGGTGTTAAGGGTGGAAAAATCTGAGGTAAATTCAAGTAAAACTCCTCCCTTCTACCTTTATTTTATAGTTGGTGACTGTCTAGTTCATAACTGTATGGTGGACAGTGGAGCCAATAGCACTATCATGCCTAAGCAAATTGTAGACAAGCTTGGTCTTGTCTATGAACCAAATGCTAAAGGGGTATTCCAATAATATGGTTCACCAAAAAAGATAGTAGGCATCATCAAATATCTAAATATGACACTACATGCTTGTCCCAATGTGACCATTTAATAAGATGTAGCTGTGGTGGACTTACCTCCCTAATTTGCCATGTGTCTGTCAAGGGACTTTACCTCAAATATTAGAGGATATTTATCATATGATTGGACATATTTTATGTTTAGGAACATGTATGGTACTAAGGTAACCATACATTCTGAACCTATTTTATGGTTCCATTTGGAACCATATATACCAAGTGTTGTGAACACCAATTAACTCATCTCAGATGAGTTAATAGAAGATAGTGTAGAGGAAACTGAATCACCTTTAGATGGGATTCTAGATTAGTTCCTTGATGAGTGGGCTTCTAGCTCGCATGAATATTATCCTTATAAACTAATTGAAGAAGAAGGACTTATTGTTTATTTCCTCCATGAGAAAGATGCACCAATTCTAGCCTTGATGAAGGATGATGAGTCTATTGATGGTCTTTAGCAATTATACTTTGATGGGTCAAGGAATAAGCATGGTATCATGGCTAGAATGTTATTTATTTCTATATAAAAACAAATTTACTTATCATATATTAAGTTTCAATTTGGTTATTTAAATAATGTTGTATAGTATGAGGCACTAGTTCATGATTTACAATGGGCTAGGAAGATGAAAGTCAACAGCTTACACATCTTTGGTGATATTGAACTTGTAGTTCACCAAGTGAGAGGTATTAATGTATGCAAAAACCCATTTCTTAAATATTATAATCATAGGGTATGGGACTTACTTAAAGAGTTTCAAACCTTCAACATTCAGGAAATACCAAGAGATGAAACCAAACATGTAGATAGGTTAGGTACCATTAGGGCAAAATTTAGTATCCTAGTTGATGTAATAATTGTAAAGGTTCGGTCACACATTAAGGTGGTTGTAAGGCCTTCTATTCCAGATAACAATGATAATTGGTAAGTGTTTGAAGATGAAAATTAGATTGTCAGATTATTGCAAAGGTAAGCTAAGTTTTCCTTAATAAATCAATATAAATACCTACAACAATATGGTGAGTAGATTGTTCAACTGAAAACAAATAAGTTTCCCAAGGGATTGGTCACACTTGAAAATATATTTAATTGTGATGATGAGCTGAGGAAGGAAAATTCATCTTTGTCAACAAAGTAAGAACACTATGCCAATGTGGAAGTTTCACCTGGTAAGAACTTAAAGTTGGGTAAGGTATGCAATTATTCAAAAAAGGAAGCTTTCATTAAGTTATGTGCAAGTTTTCTAATGTATTTGCATGGTAATATAGTGATCTTAAGGGATTTGACCTAGGTCTAGCTCAACACCATTGAGCTAGAAGATGAAACAAAACTAGTAAGACAAAGATAAAGTCCTATTAATCCTAAGCTTGAACCTTTGATGATAGTTGAGCTTTATAAGCTCATTGAGTTATCTATTATATTTCCAATCAAGTACTCAAATTGGATGGCAAACCTTGTTCTAGTATGTAAAAATAATGGTGAAATTAGACTGTATGTTGACTTCCATGACCTGAATAAGGCTTCCCTTAAAGACCATTATCCAATACCATCTATGGAACATATTTTACAATTGGTTTCAGGTTCAAAAAGGTTCTCCTTGTTAGATGGATATTGTGGTTACAACTAGATTTCGGTCAAAGAGGAAGACCAATTCAAGATAACCTTCAGCACATAGTGGGGGATATTTACATATAGAAAGATGCCCTTTGGCATATCCAATGTTGGAACAACTTTTCAAAAATCCATGGATATGAAATTTTAGGGCCTTCTTAACAAGTTTTTTTTGTCTATTTAGATGATATAATAGTATTTTCAAAGAATTCAAGTGAGCACATGGTTCACCTTGAGCAAGTGTTCAAAATGTGTAAGCAATTTACGATATCCCTAAATCCTAAAAAAATTATCTTCTAAGTTCTTAAAGGTAAGCACTTTGGACATATAGTTTCATAGCATGGTTTAAGCATAGATCCTGAAAGGATAACTTCAAATATTGCACTTTCCTTACCCACGCATAAAAAATATTTGCAAAGTTTCTTGGGGGAGATCAATTTTATCATATGACACATCTCATATTTTGCCACTTTAGCTAAGCCACTGACAACCATGATAAATAAGAATTAGAGCTTCAACTGGTCCAAAGAAGGAGTAAAGAGTTTTGAGGAGATTAAAAAATCCATGGCTAGTGCCCCTATGCTCATGAACCCAAATTTCTCAAAGGAATTTATTTTGTACACCTATGCTAACATTGACACCATTTGAGGCATTCTTATCCAGCATAATCATGAGGCCTTAGATCATCCAATAGCCTTCTTTAGTCAAGGCCTGAAAGAGTATGAATCTGGGTACTCTTTTGTTGAAAAGCATGTACTTTAAGTCATAAGGTCTCTCAATAAATTTAGATGCTTGTTGTCTAACAATAAGATACACCTAATGGTTTCACATCTAAGTGTCAAGAAGTGTCTCTTGAACAAGGACATAAGTGAGAAAAGAGTTGGTTGGATAAAAAATATAATGGAGTATGATGTGGAGATCAAAGTCAAAAAGTTTATAAGAGGCAAAGGACTCTATGAGCATCTAGCCCAATATTTACAAGAAGCTAATAAGGTGGTTATGGTATCAACATATGTATAAGTTATAGCTGATCATACCTCACCTTCCAGCTGGTATCATGATTTGGTAAGATACCTCCAAGATGGTATTTATCCCTCTCACCTAAATCCTTCAAAAATAAAATATTTATAATGTAATCCATTCCATTTCTTCTTTTTGATGGTGTTTTGTTTAAGAAAGATATCAATGGCATCTTGTTAAGATGTATTGAACAACATCAAAAGGAAAAGTTGCTTGAATAGTTCCATGATGGACATGGTAGAGGGCATTACTCAATAAGGACTACAACACATAAGATCATGAGAGGTGGGTATTATTAGCCAAGATTATTTGGTGATTATCATGTATGCATTAGGAAATGTAGACAATGTGTTATGTTTGTAAGGAAGGTGAAGCTTGCAGCCTTACCTCTCCAGCCAATTACAGTGGATCAGACCTTTGTCCAATGGGGATTGGACTTTATTGGTCTCATTAACCCCCCTTAAAGCTTAGGACATAAATGGATACTAACTGCCACATACTACTTTACTAGATGAATAGAAACAATGACATTGAAGGAAGCAAACGAGACCAATGTTCTAGATTTATATGAAGGTCAGCTTATTAGGTTTGGAGTCCCTTCAACTATTATTTTTGACAATGTTATGGACTTTACAGGGTCTAGAATCAATCAATGGGTAGTTAAACATGGGATTTATCTCATCACTTCATTAAACTACTATCCCCAAGGCAATGGCCTTGATGAGTTAACAAATAAGAACCTATTGAAGATCCTAAGAAGGAGAATCGAAGATAATCAAAGGTCATGGCATCTCAAATTAAATTTAGCTTTGTGGGTTGATAGGATCACCTACAAGAAGTCAATAGACAACTCCCCCTATAATTGGATTTATGGTAAGGAAGCAAGAATGCTTATTTCTTTTGAATTTCTTACCCTAGAACTAATACATCAACTTGAGTTGTTAGAGAGTGAAACTATGGAGATCAGATATGTTGAGCTTGTGGAGTTGGAAGAGAAAAGACATCAATCTATGTTAGCCATGGAAATCCATTAATCAAAAGTAAATAAAGCCTTTGAAAAAAGAGCTTCTTCACTTTTTGGTCCTCAAGTTGGATGAGGATAGAGATAAGCCAAACAGGCATGTAAATTTTGACTCTCTTTAGAGTGGTCCATACATAATCTTCAGTTTTAAATCTCACAATGCCTTCCAACTTATAAGGATTGATGGTGAGAAGCTTCCTATCCCAGTCAGTGGGATACATATAAAACATTGGTATTAAGGAAGCTAAGTTCCATGTACATAGTTAGTTGGTCTTGTTTTCCTCCAAGTGCTTTCCTAGCACATTACTTTGTTTACTTTTGATTTGTTTAGTTAGCTTCCCTATTTTTTATGTTTCCCTTCTTGTTTTGGTAGAATTGTTGTCTTTGCAAGTCAATGAGGTTATTTTCAGCCATGAATCAAACTTGTCATTATTTATAAGTCCAAAATTCATGCAGATGTTCTGGTTCTCAAGCATAGCAGGCATGCTTCCTAGCTGAGTCACCAAAATGTTGTCAATTTTTCCCCCACAGGTCAAATTGTCACCCCATCATTTGAAACTTAGCATATCATTCCAATTTGCCTTGTGAGTTAGGTTGGTCTTAAGAGTTCATTCAAATGATATCTTTTGTTCCCTAATGATTCCCTACAAGTTTTGTACCTTGGCGTAATTTGTATCTATAGATATAAGCCTTTAAAGATGATCAATAAATGACTTGAGCAAGCCTAGAAGAACCAGGGCATCATCACACATCATGTAGAAATGGACTAATCAACTTGATTGTCCATTTTACAAAATATGCTCGAATATACTCTTAGGCCAAAGAATTACATCGACATGATGTTCTTTGTGCCCTAAATATTCTCTAAAAATTTCATGAATTGATGAGTTGTCTATCTCAAGTTATAAGTCCTCAAAGTTGATCCAACATAGTAAGATATATGCAGCAACATCAAGTTCAAGCTGCAACAAATAGCCATTTAAATTCAAATGTCTTAAGGATTAATGTAGATCTAACAAGTGTCAATATCTCATGATATCAGATCATAGATCAACAATGTGCAAGGAGTCAATATTTCAAAAAGTGTTTGGAATAAGATCAACAGTCTACGTTCAATCATGAGAAAGATCCAATGGTGAGTGGTAATCTGATATAGCTAGTTGGGCTAGTTATATCAATGGTGCACATTTAATTATACCATAAAGATCTAATGATATGTAGAGGGTCAAAGTGTTAGAGGATCTTAAGATTGAATGTGGTGAGGATAAGCGTCTAAATCATGGAAGCCCATATCAAGATCATTGATGAGCTCACTGTCAAAAAGTTAGTAGATCTTGAGAACCAATGAGAAGCTACCAAGTGTCAATATCTTGGATACTCGAATAAATATCTAATGGTATGCATATAGGGTCAAAGATTCAAAAGGATCTTATGAAATGAATAGGGAATTGATAGATGGCACAATTCTAGGAACCTAGATCAAGATCAAGGGCCAATATCAAAAGTTGAAAGCCAGGAACTTCATAAAGGTCAAATATCATCAGGGTCAAATTAAAGCAAATATTTAAAGGGTACACCCCAAAGGCAGACACATCAATTTTGATGGTTCATAACCAAATCTAGTAACATGGATAAGCCATTGGCAAGGTGGTCTTGAAGTTGATTGCAACCTTTTTTACATGCCAAAATAAACCAGTAGGGAGCTAGTGGGGAGCAATCGATGCTACCAAGATAAAAATAAATTGATTAAGTTATTATGATTGCATCAATGCTAGAAGAAGATTGATAATGATTTGACCCTGTCATTATAACTTTAAGGAGCATCATGTAGGCTAGAATAGATTAAAATGGACTGACACAGTTATTGGCCATTTTATGGAAGTAGTCTTAGCATGATGATCCTTCTAACTGAATCAACACCTAATGATTGGAATTCTTGATCATAATGATCCCTTTTCCATTATTATGGGTGTGATATCCATCTCTATCATCCTATTTTGCTATAAATATAGGCTTTTAAGCCTTGAAAATGATCCCTTTCTTTGTCATGACTAGACTCTACCAAGATTTGTGCTATAACACCTATTTGATGCAATAAAAGACTGAATTCCTCCATTTTCAAGGTAAGTGAAGTGTGTCTTATGAATTCATTGATGTGTTCAAGTGAATGTATGTTTTCCTTTCCTTTGTATAAGTTTTCTCACCTTCATATAGTAATTTGGTAGTTCTCACAGGTCATTCTAAGTGCATATGTAGTCTATTAGTCAGTGTGGAAGTGGACAACTGCACTCCCATGCTAGGTTGACAGCTAGTCAATGCCTTGTTTTGAAATACTTATGTGAGGGTTGATCAAAGAGCAAGTGAAGTGATATAATGTAGTCTTGAAATCATCCTATAGTGTGTCTTTTGAAAGTATAAGGATCAAAACATTTGGTGCATCACCTCATTGTACATGCTTTTATGAATTATTGTCCATCTCTCTCCCTTTTCTCAGCAAGAGCTAGTTTAGGTCTAGTATAGGTGATAGATCCAAAAGGAATCTAGCCTTATCCAGATTTATAACCCAATTTTAGGTGACATAAAGCCTAGGGTCAGTCCCATGTTGGACTAGGTTTGAGCAAGAGGACCTGAACAATCCCCTTGGCTCAGCTAGGGTGCAACCTAGACCACTAACCTGTAATACCTTAGATACCCCTAAGCAAATATCTATATTCATCCCATCACCTCATATTCATCTTATATCCTCCATACCCTAATATTACTTCTAATACACTATCCATAACTACTATCCACCCCATTACATCCATCATACTACTCATTCACATAGTAATCACCCCTTTTACACCTTTCTTTAGTATCTAGCTTGAATATACCCCACCCTTTCATTTCATATTCTTCCTACATTTTTAACATCCAATTATATATATCTCTTCTTGAGGAGATTTAATCCTTCTTGTCCAATCCTATGTCCACACATTCTATTCACCTAATACCCATCCTATAGCTTTTATTCTCCCATTCCATAATTCTATCTTCCATCCCACATTCTCAACACCCTAGTCTTACATCTTCCACCTAATCTATTGTCCATCTTATAACATCTACTTATCTTATTTTGACCTTTCATCCAAAATTATTTTTAGTCGTCTCATATCCCCCACACCTTAGCCTTTTATCTTCCATCTAATAAAACTTATCTACCCTAATCCATCATATATCATCTGCTCGTCTTGTGTTACCCACCCACCCCACATCATACCTTCTACCCATTTAGAACCCATCTTGTATGATATATTAATTATAACATCCCATATTTATCTATCCACCTAATATCCATTCTATAGCCTCAATTCACCTCATATCTCCCCATCCATCCATATCCTAAGTGATTTCTATAACCCATCTTTTCTATCCTCTATCTTCCATAATCACCATGTATTTTTCATCCACCTGACACCCATCCTATAGCTTTTATTCATCTCGTTCTATATCTTTTTTTTCCATACTCCATCCATATTATATCCTCTCATCACTCTTGAATGTTACATTTAGTCTTTGAATCAATTTCAAGTGGTCACCCATCCTCTTAAGTCCTCATTTTCATATCCTACATCTTTAGACTAGGTATCATCAATATATAGTCTTATCAAGACTCTAACCTAACACCCATCACTCATCCCTATCAAGTTTCTTCTTCACCTAGCACACATCCAATCATTCTTTTTTCTATTGGATGATGTATTTGATCCAATCACTCTCTTTAATTCTTGTTGGATTGATTTCTAACAAGACTTTGTCTCTTGGTAATTCTTAGTCATCTCATCCCTTTCTAAAATGATCATCACATCATTCTCTTTGACGACTAGTAAATTTGGTTTATAGACTAATTTATTATTCAAAACTTCCACATCACCTATCAAACTTCATCACATCTCTTTTCCCCTCATTCAAAATGGTCACTCACACCCATGCCCAACTTTGGATTGTACAAGCTTTCAACCAAGAGTTTGACCCATTGGGGAATCTAGTTGATCCATCTCGAGATCGTGACAACACCCATAGTGACATGCATATACCCAAGGAAGAGGATGAAAGGTTTAATCCCCTCCATAGTGATGAGGTTAAGAACTTAATTTACTACTATCTATATGAAAAGTGTGACCATGTCTTAGCCCATGCCATTGAAAGAGGGGGAACACTACCTTATATTTTTGACTATAGTCTCTCACATAATTTATTCCTCCCTCCACCTCATCAAAATATACCCCATCATAATATACATTCCAATAAATTACCCCAAGAAGAGGAATGTGTGGCCCATGGATTTACATAGGAAGAATGCCCACCACCCCTTCGTAATAATCATATTGAGGCTAACCGATGACAAGTTGTCTTAGAAGATCAATTAGACCAACTAACACAATAAATCAACCTCTTACTCCGTAATCAACATCCATCATCCCCTCGACAAAATAACATAAATAATAATGCCAATATTAACAACACTACCAATAATACCAATAACACCAACAACACTCATAGCACTCATAATGTTCATAAAAACTATATTTACCAGAATAGTCAAAATCAAAGCACCAATCTTCTTGGGGACCCTGCATTTGCAAAAGAGTATAGAACAATGAAGGAGACCCTCTATAAAATAGACCCACGCTTGTAAACTCTCAAATACAAATATGAATACTTTTGTTCTTCACGCTTGGACATGAGCATATTACAAATACCTTTCCCTTCACATTTTGAGGTGCCATAATTAGAAAAATATCGAGGGAAAGGAGATCCTAGAGATCATGTGCAATAATTTTATGTGGATTTCCATGAGGTGGCTTACAAAGATGCCTATGTTTTGAGACTCTTTCCCAGAAGTCTTACTAGACCCACTTTAGAATGGTTCATGCATTTACCCAAAGGGTCAATATCTAGCTTCAGAGAATTGATAGAATGATTTATCAGACATTTTTCATTTAATAATGAATATGACATCTCTATAATACACCTTTATAATACCAAATAAAAATTGGGGAAAGTCTGGCATACTTCTTAAAAAGATGGTGAAGTTTGGCAAGTCACTTGAGATGTATAGTGCCTGAGAAAGAGTTGGCTAAAATATTTGTGGATAACCTTAACACTGAACTCAAGTATCAACTAAAGTTATAATGTGCCAAAACCTTTGATGAAATAATAGAGAAAGGAATAAAAATCAAAAAGGCCCTTATTTAAAAAGGGACAATCAAATTATACTCCCGTAATAAGCATAATCAAAATCAAGATAACTCTTTTTTAGAAAAATGAAAAGTCTTCAACAAAAAAAAAATGTCATGGGAGATGGGGTGACTAATTCCAAAATAAAACATGTGCAAACAATACAAAGGAAGAAACCCATAGAACAATAAAATGTCTCCTTTATTTTCATTCCATGAGGCAAGTCAAAGCCTTAGACAAGTAAGACACCACTTACTAGTTTGGGAATACCAATTGAGAGAGTCCTTGATCAACTAATTACTATTAATATGATCACCTTGCCTGAAATCAGACCTATGGATGATCACCAACCAAAGCTAGATTGGTATCATGAAGATGAGTTTTGCAAGTACCATAATGTTAAGGGGCATGATATGAAACAATGTATGCATCTTAAGCACTACATCCAAGATTTAATCGAAAAGGGTGACATTGAAATAGAAGGAGAAAATCCCCCAAATCAATCAGTAAATGGGTAGCTTGGCATTTACAAGGACACATTCTGCAAGCATGACCAAATAAATAGCGTACCATCAGGAGACCAGGGTCATGCCTCTTCCTCTAACTGAATCAACTACCACATTGTGCCATACTACTATATCAATAATATTAAAATCCTTAACCTCCCAGAACCCACTCCATATTTGTCCCATGTTCTAAAAATTAATTAGGCCATTGTTGATTGCATAGTCACCACTAGATACAATAAAATTGTAGTTCCTAGGGTGCCCGCTAAAGACCCATCCACTTCATACACTACTCAAAAGGGGAGTGTTCCTAATAAGGGGTGAAATTCTTTCAATAAGTCTTATGACATCATCAGCAACTTGAGAAAACTCCAACTCAAATATTATTAATGGAGCTTCTTAAAACATCCACTCTACATTGAGAAATACTAAACCAAGTCTTGAATGATCTTAAAGTCCCTAGTGACTTGGATACCAACCAATTCCAAACATTAGTAGGACATGTATCCCCTTCATAGCATATCACTTTTGGTTCCTAGGATATGCCTCCCATTGGCCCACAACATAATTATCCCTTATTCATTGAAGTGTCCATATCCCACCATCGTGTCTCTCGAGTTCTCATAGACAGAGGATCAACACTAAATTTATCTAATTTGGACTTCTTGAAGAAACTAGGATATTGAAATCATCTTTAGTGCCTACCTTGATAATGATCAAAGCCTATGATGATAATGAAAGGCCATCTACTTGGACTATTCACCTTCCCATCACTATGGGGCCCATAATACATCAAACACTAGTCCATGTTGTGGATGTATATTTTCCTTATAATATGTTACTTGGACATCCATGGATCCATGAAATTCAATATGTTCCATCCACTTTACATCAGTGTCTCAAATTTCCCCACTCTAAAATTGAGGTCACCATCCTTGGAGTAATTGATCATCTTCATAACTATTAGATGGACCAATCATCATCACCCCATCCTTATCTCAACATAGATAATTCCATATTAAGTCCAATATTTTCCAAATACATCTCATTTGATCATCTTGAATCTACATCTAATCTACTAATTGACATCACTCGCTTGAAGATCACATCCACAAGCTGTGGAGAATATGAATATAAAACTTTATGCGTTGGTGATTTACCTCTCTCTCTATGTAGCTATGGGTCCCCAGCCATGAGGAAGACTAATCCCATCAAATACTAATTTGGACCAATGGCCTTTTCAAGCATCATATTCTTATCTAAAAAATGCATTTAAGATACGAATGATTCATGGCTTATTCTAGATGATGAGAACTTTATCTCTCTAGGAAAGCAATATACATGTATCTAGAAGTTGATGGAGAATATGCATTATAAAGGGAAATGACTAGGTTAAAAAGAGCAAGTCAAACTTTAACCCATCAAGGTTCAAGAATATATATAGTGTTTCAGTCTAGGGTACAGACTATATGATGATGACCTAAAAAATATCATTATGGATTCTTTTCGATCCCTGGACTATCTCTCCTCGATGAAGACATTAAAACAGGTTCCATTTGTATTTGCTTTGAGGATATTTCTACCACCAACCTCTTCTTAGATACTACCATTTCCACCATCAATAGTTCCCTCCACTATCCATCACTCTTAGACTGGGAATCAAAACATGAGCCTTATTTTGACACATTTTAAAATGATGAAGCAATCTTGGAATACATGGGAGCTCAGGATTTTATGCCATCTTGGGATCACAAAAGGGGATTTTCTATAAATATTTATCAATCTACATACTTCAGAGAACAACAAGAACCCCATGATCAAAGTGATGAAGAGTACTCTAAAGAGGAAGAGCATCCTAAAGAACTAGATGAACTTCCACATGTCTCATTTAAATCAGAAGAATATTTTAACATTGAAATGGAGCTTCTATATTAGTTTGCTTTAGATGTTTTAAAAATATCCTTGCATCCTTATTTACAAGAACAATCACCCTATCTAATTGATGAAGTGATATAAGTCAATATTGGGATAGATCAACATCCCAAAATAGTTAAACTGAGGGCATCTTTGATACCCGTAGAACATGAAGTCATCATCAAGTTGCTTAAGGAATTCATTGACATATTTACATGGATTTATGATGGCATGCCTAGATTAGATCCCTCATTGGTATTACATCACTTGGTTATGCATCCTAATTCTAAACTAATTAAGTAAAAATTACAAAAAATGCACCCAAAAATGGCACTATAGTCAAAGAGGAGTTACAAATAAATTTGGAAGCTCGTTTTATCCACCTTATAGATTATTCTGATTGGATTTCTAATATTATCCCTATGACCAAACCCATAAGGTGGAATTCAAATTTGCATAGACTTCTGAGATATAAACAAGGCATGTACCAAGGATGACTTCCCCCTTCCAAACATTGACATGATTTTGGATTCAGCTGTTGAATATGAAATGCTCCCACTCATAGATGGTTTCTCAGGATATAATTAAAATAAAATCACACCTGAGGACCAACACAAAACAACTTTTATCACTCCATGGGGAACATTTTGCTATCAAGTCATGCCCTTTGGCCTCAAAAATGCTGGTGCCACTTATCAATGGACCATGATAGTCATTTTTCATGACATGATGCATGACAAGTTGAAGATTATGTGGATGACATTCTGGGAAGTCTCACTTGAGGTCTGAACACCATGTTATTCTAAGAAGAATCTTTGAATGATTATGAGAATATAAAGTCAAGATAAATCCCAAGAAATGTGTATTTGGTGTCACTTCAAGAAAATTGTTGGGATTTATAGTTTCAATAAGAGGCATAGAGGTAGACCCAACAAAAGTAAAAGCAATCATAGAAATGCCTTTACCTCACAATCTCATGCAGCTTATGAATCTTCAGGGCAAATTACAAGCCATTCAATATTTTATTTCTCAACTTGTAGATAAATGCCACCCCTTCACCCATCTCCTGAAGAAGGGAACTACCTTTAATTGGAATTCTAAGTGCCATCAAGATTTTGAAAATCTCAAACAATATTTTGCTAACCCACCTATGTTGTTACCACCCATTTCAAGAATAACTTTGCTCCTATACATTTCAGTAACCCCATGTGCAATAGGGGCCCTCCTAGCACAACACAATGATCAGGGTAAGGAATAAGCCATAGATTATCTCAATCGTACACTAATATCTTACGAGTTAAACTATAAGCCAATTGAAAAGGAATGTTTAGTCATGGTTTTTTCCTCACAGAAGCTTCGGCACTACATGCTAAATAATTAGGTACAACTCATTGCCAAGGTTGATCCCCTAAAATATTTATTGTCTAAATCAACTCTTACTAGTAGAATGGCTAAGTGGATCATGTTGCTTAACGATTTTGACATTGAATATGTCAATAAAAAGGCTATAAATTGACAAGTCATAAGGGATCAATTAGTTGAAACACCACTTGAAGTAACTAAACCCCTGGTAATAAACTTCCCAGATGAACCTATAATGAGTACTTCAAAATCAAGTAGCTAAAAATTATATTTTGATGGCTCATTCTCCATCTATGGATCAGCAGTAGGCATCCTCATTGTCACCCCACAAGGGGATCTTCTTCCAAAATATTTTTGCCTTGCCTTCCCATGCACTAACAACATTTCATAATATGAGGCCTTGATATCCAACCTTCACTTAGTTGTCCAATGGAATATCTAGCATTTGTAGGTTTTTGGTGACTCATAACTGATAATCAAACAGGTCAATGACAAGTTCCATATGAAGGATGAAAAATTTCTCCCTTATAAGCAATTGGTCAATCAATTAATATTAAATTTTTAGTCCATTACATTTGAGCAAGTACCATGAAGAAGTAATAAAGTAGCTAATTCAATGGCCACCATTGGCTCCCTCATTAACCTCCCTGAAGATATTTTATAGGTGAATTTTCTCATAGAATATTTGATCATCCATATACATCAATCTATCACTTCTTTTCAAATTTACATAATTATGATCCCAGTCTCCCCTAGTACCATGACATATATAGGTACCTCTATGATAACATCCTCCCTCCTAATCTTAACTGTCACCAATGCAAAGCCTTCATCCATCGCAACTCCTACTACACAATCCTTGGTAGCATGCTCTATTGTATGGGATATGATGGAACTCTATTAAGGTGCCTGATATCAAATGAGGCCTCTCATGTGGTCAAAGAGTTTCATGATGGTATATGTGATGGGTATATCAGTGGAATGGCCCTGGCTAAAAAACTTCTCTGAATTGGATATTATTGGCCAATCATGGAAAAAGACTCTTGTCAGTATGTTCATAAAAGTGTTTCCTATCAGAAACATGAGAATCTCATTCATGCTCCCACATAGGAATTATAGCCTATCATGAGTCCATGGCCAGTTTCCATATGGGGCCTTTATTAATTGTCAAGATTAATTTGACTTCATCATATGGTCATAAGTTCATTATCATGGTAATGGAGTACATTACTAAATGGGTAGAGGTGGTACTATTCACTTATACCATAGGCCTCCAAATCTCCAAATTCATCCTCAATCAAATTATTTTTTGTTTTAGCATACCCACCAACATCATATTAGATAATTGTAAATCATTCAAGAATCAAAAATTTGAGGCCTTATGTCAGAAATAGCACATCCAATAGCATTTTTATTCTCCCTATTATCCTTAAGGTAATGGACAAGCAGAGGCTACCAACAAGACCCTCATCAAAATTCTTAAGATCATTAATCAGGTAGGAAGAAATTAACACTTGTAACTGTATCAAGATTTATGGTCTTATTGCACAAGCGTCTACACACCTAATAGGGCCATTCTATATGCCTTGATTTATGAGACAAAAGTAATCTTGCTAGTGGAAGTAGAGCTCCCCTCTATTTGAATATTCTTAAAAGTCATCATCATTGATCATAATCGTAGATAATAATTCCTACAGGAACTAGAACTTCTTGATGAAAAATGTCAAAAGGCTCTTGATCACTTACGAGGTTATCAAAATAGACTAGAGGGACAATATCGAAAAAATATCCAGTCTAGATAATTTGACATTGGTTACCTAGTCCTAAATAAGAACCAAAAAAATACCAATGCAGATAGAGATAAGAAGGGAATTTGAAGCTAATTGGCTAGGACCCTATAATATCATTGCCAAGTTTGGTTTGGGAGCATATAGATTGGCCACGTTAGATGGAGAAGAGCTTGATAATCTCATGAATATCATGCATCTGAAGCATTTCTACACCTAACAGGCTCCACCATCCTCTGTCTATGAGTCCCCACTCTTGGGGGCATCCCATATCCACTCTGTCCACCCACCACATCTCCTCAATAATCCAATAGTTACAAAAAATCCATCCAATGGTGAAAACCAATCTTCTAGCACCTTGGTCAAGTACGATGATGAAAAATGGTCTTCAACGTCATGATAAAACAACCATGACCCTAGTCTCACTAGTGGGCATCCATCATAGGTTTTTGTATAGTCATAGGAGACAAATACTTTAGCAAAAGGAAGCAGGAATTTCTTGTTGAGTAATGAGAATATTTGTTGGAGTGGTCCTCTAAATTCGCTTATCCATATTTGGCATATATATATCCCCAAGTCCCATCACATCCTTATCACTAATCCCTATCCTTTCACCCCATAAAATAATTTCTTTGACAAGTGTGTCTCTTTTTAACCTTAAGATGAAATCCCATCCTTCTTTGTCCCTTGATATCCCTAAAACTATGGTTCACACTTTCCCACTAACGTTATCATTGTGGAAGGGTCACATGATAGGTTTTCCATTCTGGGGTGTTGTATACATTATGATACCAAATCCTGAGGGATCATCCTAAATCCCATAGATGGATACTTTTTGGACTTAGTTGGAATCTTGCTTTGACATATAATACCTTTGGGCACAAACATACCCTATGTACATAACCCTTAATTGTCACTATGTGCATTGTCTACAATCATTTTATCATCACTTCATTGTCCCTTTGTTTATCCTTGTTCTTATTCCTATTTTTAATCTATATTATCTTTTGCTTATCTTGTGTGAATGTGTGTATATTTTGAGTATGTGTGTGGTTGTTACTTAATCATGTACATATTTATTTGTCTTGTTCATTTTTATTTGTTATCATCTTGTATATGTTTTCTCTTGTCAAATTTTATGGGAACAAGGATGGTTTAGGTGACTCTCAAACCTTTTTGGGCAATGTCACTAAAAACAAAGTTCCCCCATGTACCTATTTTGATGTACCTTTGACTTCTCTATGTCATTGATACACATCTAAATGGTGCAATATTAAAAAGGATTGCACACATTATCAATGGCTTCCAAATTTCCACCCATCCCACTAATCTTTTAAGTTATCCCATCTCACCTAACTCCATCCTACCCAAACCTAATTATCCCCCTCAGCCCATCACCCTTTTACCTCAAAAACCCCTTGTCGTATTAAAACCCTTTCAACCCCATTTTGTCAAATTATTCTCCTTTAGTCATTTAGGGTGTAGTCTTTACCCATCATCCAACATCATCTAAAGTTATAACTACATCAGCCTGAAGTCTTTTTAGACTATGTATGCAGGACCTAGTCTCACTTTTGTGACTAGGGATAGCTCAAACACCCTTCATACCTCATCACCATGCCATCCTCAGACTAGTCATTTGATAATCCCACATCATTTTTAAGCCCCAAATCTTATGTAAAGTAGATCCCTATCATTAATCAATAATTTTTATCTCCTTTGTTCATTTTAAATCCTTCCCTAGCATGTGTCCTTGTTATGGGACTTATCACTGGCTTGAACCCATCTCATCTCAATCAATTTCACCTTATCGATAAATAAAAACTTTCTAGACATTGGTCATTTGTCTAGAACCCATCACAACTGAGATACTTTATCCCCTTGTCACTCGGGGCATTTTCAACCATAGTTAGGTCTTGGGGCATCCCAACCCCATTTTACCATCCTAATTTTATCCCACCTTAGGATTTTTATTCGAGTGACCATCCGGGTCGTTTCTCCATGCATGCTCCCTTGAGGGGGTATCACATCCTACTAACATCTAACACATATCCTACCAACATCTGACACCATCCAACATCATGGTTTTTATTTGAAATACCATTACTCCTTTCATTTTATCCCACTCATAATTACCTTCCAAAGAGAGTCAAAATTTATGCACTAAATTATGCTTGCCCCACTAATTATATTAATTATGCTAATTCTTGCTAATTTAGTCTAATTCCCATATTTCTTAGCTAGATTAAAATAATAGCCTAATAACCCACATCCCATTCCCATATCTTCAAACCTTACTCAATCCCAAAAACTAATTAATCCCTTCATTAAACACCTAATATAACCTATTACCCACTAACCTACTCCATAAGCCAACTAGCCAATTTAAAATTAAAAAAATAATCTACCTACCCAACCACCACCCTATTCTAGGCTCTCCTAAACCCCTAAACTCTATGGGATATTTCTAAAATTGAAGTATTTTATAAATATTCCCCATTATATCCCCCTTCTTTATAAGTTTTTAATTCTAGAGACCTCCATGGAATTAAAAATTCCATGGAAAATCTCTAGCCCTTGATCTCAATGGCTCAAATTTGAACTTGAGCCATTTATCTCTCCCTCCATGCCTATATAATAAATCTCTCCCTCCTCCTCCAAACCAACTTATAAATCCATAAATCCATCATATTTTTACTATCTTGCATCCATAAAGCTCTCTTTCATCCATCCATAGCTGCTATCAAGCTCATTCAACCATTTCGAAGCCATTGTCAACACTTAGCAAGCATCCAATATTTTCAAATTTGGGCATCAACAATCCATTTTGCAATCCTGGAGTGGAGCCATAAGGAGGTAAAATGATGTTAATATTTTTGTTATTATGTTGATTGCCTCTTTTATCCATTCATATTGGTGTGATTAAGTTTTAGGTTCTTATTACTAGAATTAGTAATATAGCTTAGATCTAAAATTTAGTGCACAGCAATATCTAGTATAATTGTACTTTCTATCTTTAGCATCTGATTATAATAAATTCATTATATGTTCTAAGTTTCATAAATAATTAGACTATTCTAGAGATAATTTATCATCCTTGTACCCTAGGCTATCTCTACCCCTTTAACCCTAGAATATCCCTAATCTATATCTTAGGGTTAAACACCAATGTATGATTGTAATTGCATATCTTAAAAAATTGTATTGTAAAAACATATCTACACAACCCAAATACTAAAATACTAGAATGATACAACTTCTTCAATGAATCACAAGGTTTAAAGAACAAAGAATACACATCAAGATGAACTTGCAAAACAATCCATAGAATTTATTATTCACTTTAATTGAAAAAATTATCCTCTCTTTGGAATTGGGAGGATACAAGTATATATGACCTGGGATGGGGATGCCTCATCTCTCAAACAATGTCTAATTTTACATTTCTAATTATAGATTCAAGAGTTATGATTCATGTAGAATATGTAAGTACATGATATTCATAAGACAATTGGTCAAACTACATGATATATATATATATATATATAATAGAGACCCTAGTATAATTATATTATAATACAAATATACATATATATTTATGGTGCCATCTTGGCACTATTAGGAGAGGAAGGTGGTTACATGTTCAGTGATGTTACAAAAAATAGAATGAGGCCTTGCATGTGAAGAGTTAGCAAAAATGGGCCCAATATAAATATGGACTAAAATTTGAACTGATACTTAACACTAAGTGTTTATAGGAGGAATTGGTAATGTACCTTGTGTTGTAGTAGCAATCTCCTCAACAGCCTTGAGTTGTTCATATAATGCTTAAGCAGTGTCAAACTTAGTATTGATAATACAAAAATTGAGCAAGAATGGTTTGAATATACATGTGATTTCATCCATTAGTCTTTTATTCTTAGCTTTTGAGGCTCTAAATTCAACTCTAATATCCTCTGCTTTAGTTACCTTGTCCTTTTCCAAATTGATTAGCTATAAAATTTCTTCACTATTATTATATATCATGCCTTTTACTTTAGCCTTGAACCTTTCAATAGTGGATCTGAGTAATCCTTCAAAATTGGTCCTATTTACCAATTTCCATATATAGGTAATTACTCATGTGACCCTCATATCCCTCAAAAAATTTATGGCCTCTCTTTCTCGGCTCATGAATTGTGTTATCAAGGTCTTCATTTGTTGGTGCCAATTAAAGGGACCATCTCTTTTAGAAATTGTATAATTTGAGGCCCACACAGCTTTTTGAGTAGTCATTAAATTTATATAGTTATACGAACTATTTATTACACAAGATACTAAAAATTTAAGCCTCTTTTCTAATTCTTTCAATTGGTTCTAAAAGGTTGAGAAGGTTAACACCTTCCCTAGTGAGGTTGGCACTCACCCCTTGAATTCCTTATTGTATTTAGGATATTATATAATGTATTTATTGCACTCTAAATATTCTCCACTATTTCTCTCATATTTTAAATAATTTACCTCTGTAGAATCTTTTGTATAGCTTGATATTAGTTTTTATACATTTCTTTCCTGGCTTCCCCAATTGAGTCCACAAAAACACAAAAGTCATCTTCATATTTATTACGGTCATTGAGGATTTTTTTTGTTTCTTTTCCAAGGGGAAAAAGTTATCCCTTTGCTTCAGTATTATTTGCTCCCTTATCTACTGCCTTCTTTTCCTCACCCTCTAGATAGTGTCATTTTGCTTGTCAAAGCATATACTTATTGTTGGAAACTCTATGGGGACCAAGCCTATTATATCATGATTTAGCTCTTGGGACTCTTTGACCCAAAAAAGGACAATGAGTTCTCCTTATTCTTCAAGATGAGTAGTCTCTATAGAGGTGAAATCTAGTATAGATCCTAGTGAAAGCATTGAGGTACTTATTTGGATAGGTTACTAAAGAGGTGGTTGACCGAACCTACTCCATCCTGAGATATCTCTCTAAGGTTTAATCTCTACCACACATCTTGTTTGTCTTGGACTCTTTAAAATGGACATAATGGAAGACTCGATCTGAGTGGACTAAGGAATAGACATTCAATCGAGTAGATGGATTTAAGGGTACAAGTGGTGCTTGAGTATCAAAAATGGAAATGGTCACCAAGTTCTCAAAATGAATCCTCCTTCTAGGGGATTGGGGTCTGGCTATTATTGAAGCTATGATTGAAAGAACTAAAGAATCAAAGGAACTAGAATTTTGTGTCCCAGTTTCCTCAATATTTGCATGGGCATACAATGGCTTAGTTTTTAAACAATATTACTACAATGACTCATATGGAGAAAAAGGTGCAATATCTGGACTAGTAGATGTTAAATGACAACACTAGTATTTAGAATTATAAAGGAGGAGGTGAAAGAAGACACTATCTTATTAAGGGCTAGATTTACTTTTTTAGTAAGAAAATTTTCACCTTGTGTAGATCCTGGTTTGTCTTATTCCTCGAATAAACCTGTATCTGTTGATTTATCTTCCTCTTTCCCAATTTCCTTAGGCTCAATATCTTCTATTATATCAATTATTTCAATTTTAACCCTTTATTTTTCTTTCTCTATAGTCTCTGGTTGCTCCTCTTCCTCATCACTAGCATAATCTAC
Source organism: Torreya grandis (assembly GCA_037957365.1). Taxonomy (NCBI): domain Eukaryota; kingdom Viridiplantae; phylum Streptophyta; class Pinopsida; order Cupressales; family Taxaceae; genus Torreya; species Torreya grandis. The sequence continues at coordinate 5,597,868 of JARHVA010000202.1, read as the reverse complement.
CAGTGAGACTACCTCTTCATGTTCTTCTAATTCCTCACAAAGAGTACCTCCATGAACAAATAAACCCTTTGTAGGTCTTTCTTAATTGGTAAATAATGGGAGAGACTGGAAGAGTTTTATACTTTTTCTAGTAATTAGTAATGGGTGGCTGAGTATAAATGGGGGTTTACCAGAGTGGATAGAATAGAAAATGGAGGAGCTCTAACAGTGGATGAAAATGAACCATTTATAATAGGTGGAAGTAAAGTGTGAATAGAAGAGGTGGTATAAGGTGAAAATGGATGGGAGAGATATAGGGGATGAAGGTGGAGTTACTAAATCTATAGGTGCCACTAGTGGAGACATTGGAGGTGATGGGGGTGCTATTGTCGATGGCACTGCTATAAAAGAACTCTAAAAAATTTTAGGAATACTTACTTGATGAATTGTAGTTATAAGAGGCAAAGGTGCCAAAGAAATTGCTTGTGATTGCCCACATGTAGGATATGATACCCTTGCATTTGTTGTAGATATTTGTATTGTGGTTGTTGGTTGAGGCTTTATAAGTCCCTTAAGAATATTATTCTTAATTTTGGGATATATCTCCATTTGAGTGGCATATTCTTCCACTGAGCCAACTTATTCTTGTTGGGGAGAGGGAGGATGGTCTTCTTCTAGGGATGATTGTGTGTGTGGATGAGGCCATTGATAACTTGTAGCTCTATTCACCTCCTCTATAATTTTATTTTCCTCCTCTCTAGTAATTGAAAGATCATACTAAATATTTTGTGCCACCACCATTGACATGTTGTGTTTATTCATCCAAATGTAGACCTCATAGTCATCTTGAGCATTTATTAACATCTCATAATGCTCAAAACTTATGTGGCCATAGGGAATTTGAACTCCCTTCTTCTTGAGGTAATTCAGATATTATCTGAATATACCCCTGTGGTCCCAATCTATGTACTATGGTTCCTTTAATCTATAATGGACCTTGACTTTGCCAACTACATTAAGTTGCTTCCTCATTTAATAGTGCATTTGACCTATGCTCATAGGGGTTTTTTGTTAATACCCTTAGTGTTTAGCGCCAAGGTATTCATCCACACTATTGTATATTTGATGTGAAATTTCCTGCTCTACCACCTTATTAGGGACATAATGAGGAAAATATAGGGGAGGTGCCCTAGTTCCCTCTATCTTGATTATGGTACAATTAGGATAGTACTAGTAATACCCTCTTTTATTTGTACTCCTCATATTATTATAAATCCTAAGCATTTTATGCCCATAAATGGCTTGGTATACCTGTGGATAAATGTCTTCTGAAATTCTTATAATTTCACTTCTAAACCTATAAACATGTAGTATGGAGTAATCATCACAAACCCTATAATTTATGTATTCAGTAGATGGTTCCCAAGGTTGCTTGTGAGCCTTGTATTGTTAGGATCCTACTCCTTAAGAGTACACTTGATTACCTTTGTATAAGCAACTAAACACGGAATTAAACCAGAAGTAATATGTAACTAGAATTTAGAATTAGCATAGAATATGAGAGATAATACAATCTTGTATTAACACTCTTCCAGAAGGAAATACAATGAAGAAATCACACTCTTCCCACACCTCTTGGGCATACAGTAATTCTCCCTCAAGAGTTCTCTCTCTCAATCAATTACAACCACAACTCAAACACATAGTTGTTCCCTCCACCAGTAAGTGACAATCAACTCAACCGTTGTTGCCTACTTCCAGTCCACCTAGTACTCAAAGTAATCCAAGTAGATCTCCTTTGATCTTGCACACCTACAGATCAACTGATCTTACTTACCATGTAGATCTCCCTGATCTTGCTACCTGCAGATCAACTGATCTTACACACCTTGAGACAACCAACCCAATTGTTGTTATTGCCTTCAAGTGAAGGATCTAATCCTTTAGTCCTTCGATTACAATACAGCCCCATGGGTCTATTAAATAGATCCCAAACCAAACAATAATTAGAAACGCAGACTCAAGAATAAAATTAGTCTTTACATGCAAACTAACTATTTGTCTAAAATTAGACCAGTTCTGGAAATGCATGCAAACGCACACACACACACAGGTTGCCGACGTCGGTTCCTATCTGATTGATGTTGGCTAACCCCTAACCAATGTCAGTTAATCTGTAACTGAAGATGACCAACGTCGGTTACTTTAACACTCAGCAAACTCCACAATTTGCATAATAGTGAAGCTTTTAGCTCCATAACCTAACAATCTTCCACTTGGAGATAAACAGCTGCACTTGTACCTATACTTGTACATCATCTAATTTTGTTTCCTAGCTTGTATCCCTCTTCAAGTTTAATCTTGAAGACCAACCACCACATATCCTATGGTTCTTCTCCTGTCATCCAAGTAACCTGCCATATCCGAATCTACATACCCATGTAGAGAAGTGCTTGACCCTCCATAGCATGAATACCTACTGCTGGTCCCTCTCAGATACCTGAGAATCTACTAAACTGCTTTCCAGTGCTTCTTTTCCAGATTGGTCATAAACTTGCTGACAACTCTCACTGCTTGGGTAATATCAGGTCTAGTACATACCATGTACTCAACCTCATCATGTGATTTAGGACACTTTTCTGTGAACTGTCCAACCATAGGTGTGCTAACCGATTCTGCATCCTGCAAATTGAGCCACTCCACTACCTTATTCACATAATTCTCTAGAGACAAAATTAACCTGTGACTTTCCCTGTCTCTAGAAATACTCATGCCAAAGATTTTATTTGCTCCTAAATCCTTCCTGGCACATGTCTAAGCTACTTTTACCTTTAGCTCAACAATTCTCTACATGTGTGACCCTGCAACAAGCATATACACTACATACAGTAATAGGATAATGTAGCAACCATTATCCAACCTGGTAAAATAAACACAATGGTTACATTGACATTGACTAAAGCCATGCTTTGTCATAAACCTGTCAAACCTATACCATTGTCTTGGAGCTTGCTCAAGACCATATAACCTGGCCTTTTGTCTCACCTGTCCATTCTCTCCTTTCTTTAACCTGTGAATCCATTCATCTTTTAGTGCTTTCTTTCTGGCTGGCAACTCTACCAAATCCCATGTTTGGTTCTCTTCTAACGAATCAATTTCCTCATTCATGCCATGCTCCCACTGTTTCCTGGATTCTACCTGCATTGCCTCTTCAAAACTTCCTAGTTTTCCACCATCAGTGAGCAACAAGTAGTATAAATAAGGGGAATAACAAATTTGAGGCTTACTTACCCTTTTGGACCTCCACATGGGCATTTGAGACTCCTTGATAGCTTACTTTCCACCCAAAATTCATTCTAACAGTGACCGATCTCGGTCACCTCTGGCCGACCTCGATCTTCACCCGACCGATGTCATTTCCTCTGGATCACCGACATCGATTCCCTGACCGACTTCTGTGTCCACCTACCTGCTGACGTCGGCTCCTTGACTGACATCGGTGTCAACCTGCTTGACATCACTGACTTTGATCTGCACATGATCGACATTGGTACCTACCTGATCGACGTCAGTTCTCACTTGATCGACATTGGTAACTGTGTTTTCATGTGAGTGATGATTTTTACTCGCGAGCTCATTTTGGATCATAACCTTGTCTAAATTAACACTGCCCTGCTCAGAATTATTCAACCTCTTGAGTTGATCACTGTCCATCATCTTCTCCTTAAAAACCAAGGCTTTCTAGTTCTTAACTTTGTCAAAAACATCAGATTTTCTCTTTATGCAATACTGTGATCCTCCAATAGAAGCTCCCTTTTTTGTTGACCCAGTTTCAAGAAACCTCACTTTCTTTTGTTGCTTACAGAAATCTCGATCCATGCTTTTCAAATCTGAAAGCTTACCTTTTGACTTAATAACATCCATTCCTTCTCACTCATGTGACCAAGCCTACAAAGCCACATCTTTGCATCTACATCTAAAGTAGATAAAATAGGAGTATCAGTAATACAAGTAGATATATAAAGTGTACCTACTTTTTTACCTCTTGCTAATACAAGTGCACCCTTGGAAAATTTCTAAGATTCCACTGTGAGAGTTACTGTGTAACCCTCATCACCCAAATTTCCTACAGAAATTAGACTCCTCTTCAGGATTGGGACATGCATGATATCCTTCAACACCCATGTGTTGCCCGTCTGCAATTTCAGCCGCACTTTCCCTTTGCCAACAATTTGACAAGGCTCACCAACCCCTAAATAAATCTTTCCAAAGTCTCCATGGACATAATCATGGAAAAATACTCTATTTGGGGTTGCATGGAAAGAGGCAACAAAATCTAAAACTCAAAATTCTACTTTATCCAAGGAACATATAAGAGCACTCTGTGCAACAATACCTGCATCATTTGCTTCTTTATTTCTTTCATGCTGATCTTCTACCAATCAACAATCTTTCTTTACATGCCCTTTCTTTCCATAATACCGTAATTGATCATTCTTGCCATTGAATTTCTCCATTCTTAGCTTACTTTCTTCTGCCATTGCTTTACTCCCACTCAATCAGAAACCCCTGAGAGTGACCTATAATCAACAAACACTAACACGATCTGATACCACCTATTAGTGAACCAAGCTCTAATACCACTTGTTAGGATCCTACTCCTTAAGAGTACACTTGATTACCTTTGTATAAGCAACTAAACATGGAATTAAACTAGAAGTAATATGTAACTAGAATTCAGAAAAAACACAGAATATGAGAGACAATACAATCTTGTATTAACACTCTTCCAAAAGGAAATACAATGAATAAATCACACTCTTCCCACACCTCTTAGGCGTACAGTAATTCTCCCTCAAGAGTTCTCTCTCTCAATCAATTACAACCACAACTCAAACACAGATTTGTTCCCTCCACCAGTAAGTGACAATCAACTCAACCGTTGTTGCCTACTTCCAGTCTACTCAAAGTACTCCAATTAGATCTCCTTTGATCTTGCACACCTGCAAATCAACTGATCTTACTTACCATGTAGATCTCCCTGATCTTGCTACCTACAGATCAACTAATCTTACACACCTTGAGACAACCAACCCAATTGTTGTTCTTGCCTTCAAGTGAAGGATCTAATCCTTTAGTCCTTTGATTACAATACAGCCCCATGGGTCTATTAAATAGATCCCAAATCAAATAATAATTAGAAATGCAGACTCAAGACTAAAATTAGTCTTTACATGCAAACTAACTGTCTGTCTAAAATTAGACCAGTTCTGGAAATGCATGCAAACGCACACACACACATGTTGCCGACGTCGATTCCTGTCTGACCGATGCTGGCCGACCCCTAACTGATGTCAGTTACTGTGTAACTGAAAATGACTGACATCGGTTGATCAGATCGACGTCGGTTACTTTAACACTCAGCAACCTCCACAATTTGCATAATAGTGAAGCTTTTAGCTCCACAACCTAACATTGTATGTTATTCCCATGATTATGTCCACTACATAGGACATCATATATAAATTTCCATCAAAGATCCTTTGATCAAATCTGAACATATTTTCCCTCAACCTCACACTGATAACTTCACCAAGTGAAACAATTTTATCAGTAGTCAAATTAACATCTAAAAAGGGCACCCATTCCTCATTTACATAGGTAGTGTTTAAAAAATCATAAATTATGTTCATTAGTTCCATTTTTATTTTAATTCCTAGCCTAAATTTAACTATGGGGACTAAGGAGGTAGCAATTTAGATATTTAATTTCTATCATTTATCAATCCGTTATTTAAGTTTTCCCTCAATTGTGTTATGCTCCAACCAAGCATCGGTAGAAACCTGATCATAGGTCACTTATGGCATTAAGAGTTATAAATAATTCTTAAATGCCTCCCTAGAAATGTATTCTACTATCTTTCTATGAAGACTAAAGTGTATGCAATCCCAATAATATCATCATTAATAAAAAAAACCTTGAATTAGATTAATACAATGCATTACCTCATATTTGGCTACTGCATTATGCATTCAAATGACCTTGATTAGCATTAAGTCATCAATATATCTTTGGCTATCCTCAAATAGTTGGTCCTTTGTTAAATATGGTTTTGCATCATGCACCTCATCTCAGATGGTTGAGTAATAAGGGAACTAAAATTCAAGTGTTCCCTTATCAAATATTGTGTCTATATATTCAAGCCTGACTATGATGGGAAGGAGGTTGACCTGCTTATGATGAAGAGTCCATTGTTAAACTATAAAGCTTTGTAAATGTTCTCTTAATATAGCTAAAAGTGATCATGAATTTGCTATGAGAAAAGTTAATGATTTTGATAATAAGATAGCTCAAACTCATAATTTGCTTATATTTGTTTGAGTGATTTAATCACCTCAACAATACCATAAATTTGGTGAGGTTGGATGATCTAATCAAGTCAATTCACACTATAAATCTATGGAGGTTGGATGATGTAACCAAGTCAACTCACACTATAAATTTGGTGAGATTAGATGATGATATCAAGTCCAACTTATAAACTTGGAAACATTGAGTGATTTAATCAACTCAACTATACCAAAAGTGAACCAACTACTTTAGTAAATTGGTTCAATACAGTCCATAAAATTTTAATTTGGTGGGTAATGACAGTCCATAGCATTGTCTGAAATCTAAAATTGATTTGAACTTGTAATTTTAAGTGCACATTGAATAGCAATTGCACCTTAGATATGTCTCATGTTGAAACTATGTATAACAATGGTACCAATATATAGAATTCAGCCACAAATGTGTATCTAAATAATATAACTATGAAATTTTGCCAATTTGAAAATTGTGTGTGGAAAACATGTGCCCACTATAATTTGAAGCTAAAAACTGGTGTAAGTTGGAGAACATATTTCCATGACATGCCCCCCACTATATATCTAACACTAAAAATTAGTGTATGTGTGGAGAACATGTTCTCAAAATATACCCTCATTTTATATCAAATCTAAACACTAATGTAAGTGTGCAGAACATGTTTCCAAACATGCCCTCACTATACTCTGAATTTGGTGAATTATGAAAAATGTGGAAGCCATGCCTCTATGCCATGCCCCCATTGATATGGCCCCCTTTTGAGGTGAGGGAAAGTAGAAATAGGTAGTCACCTTACCTCAAAAGGATAAGATAATTGTATAACTTGTGTTTGAACCACATAATGTATAAAAGGAACATGTCTAGGTAGATATGTCATTAAATCACAAAGAATGTGATCAAATCAAGTCCTAATATGTATGATGTGAATCATATATATATATATATATATATATATATATATATATATATATATATATATATATATATTAAAAATTCAAGTTCAATTATCAATCAAAAACACACACAAGAGCACTCAAAATCAAATCAAAATAAATTGGTCCAAGAAGACTATAAACAAGGGGTGTGTTCAAATGCTACACAATCGAAGGGACATAATGTAGTAAAATGTCCATAAAGCAAGAAATGACTATAGTTTTTAACCTATATTTAGAAAGGGAGAGTCGAAGCTCAAGTGTGCACAAGCACGACTCAGTCAATCATCTTCAACATTTTATTAATCTATATATGAATGGTCATATAACTATTCATCCTATAATAAGTTAGTTGTTCCAACAACTTATAAGTAACTTATCCTAACACAAATATAGGATGGTTGTTTTAACAACCTTTATTCTCTCACACGTAAAAATACTATGAGAGTTGTTGCACCAACTCATTAATAAATATATATTATATTTATTCTCTCATGTTAGGACTAATTCCTAACATTCCCCCCCCTTAGTGCTAACATGGGGAGAGATACTCGAATGTCAGTTTCAATCAATAATGCATTCAATTACAAACATGTGATTACTTTCATTGAAAATCCAGTTTTATTAAAACCCATCTTTCAAGACTTAGTTGATGACTTGTGACTCAAAGATAATGACGTGTACTTTAAACAGACAACAATAGGATGTGACTCTAGATAAATGACTTTATTGATTTTGACAATAATACTAAAATTTGATTCATAATAACCTATAATGTCTAAACCTTTCAAAGAAAATATTTATTTATTCCTTTAATAAAATCTTTCAAACAGAAACCTACATATTATATATATATATATATATATATATATATATATATATATATATATATATATTCCATATTTTGGAGAAAATAACTCAAATAAATACACAGATAAAATAAAATCATAAGCTTACACACACAGACATACATATACATACATATTATTTTTATTTTTTTATTTTTGAAATGCAAACAAGGAAAAGAATGGAATGTAAAACACTATGAATAGAATGGAAAGATGGATAGAGAGAAGTATGCAGGGAAATGATGGAGCCAATGGGTTTACATATGGTATACATTAGTAAACCATTCTCAATATGCAATAAATGTGTAAAAATACAATGATGGCATTTTCTCATGGTCTGTATAACATAGCCATAGTGTTGTTTTGACATAAAACAATGAATGAGTGAACAACAATGCTCAAAGAGGCCACACAAAACTTTCTCTAATACTAAATATAGTTTTTAACCCATATTCGTAAAGGGAGAGCCGAGTATTGATTTTGCATAAGCACAATTCAGTCAATCATCTTCAATATTTTATTAATCAGGAACAATACAATATATAAGAATGATCATATGACCATTCATCCTATAATAAGTTAGTTGTTCTAATAACTAACAACTAACTTCTCCTAACACAAATATAGGATCGTTGTTCTAAAAATATTTATTCTCTCACATCTAAAAACACCACCAGAGTTGTTTCACCAACTCATTAATAAATATACATTATATTTATTCACTCATGTTAGGACTAATTCCTAACTATGCCATATCTAAATGACAATATACAACAAACCATGACATATGCAAATGTCACAATAGGCAAACATAGGCTTGGGGGCCATAAAAAATGGAGCATATTCAAATGCTCAAACAAGAAAGAAAAAATCAAGTCAAGACACTCAAAGAAGTGCATGATTGAAATCATAAGAAACCAGCACAAACATGGCATACTAGTCCATGGATCATATGTGTTAACAAAAAACATTAAGTACATAGCATATCAAGTACACTACACAAGATATAATCATGGATAAAGTCATGTGTAAGTACATAAGCTCAAACATATTAATGTAAAATGACCATAAAATAATATAACCTCAATGTCTCATGATCAAAGAAGTGGATGCCCGCAATGTCTACATGACATAAGTAGAGGGAAAGCCCAACGTTTGAAAGTGTATAAATCATGTATCTGTGTGTGCTTGAATCACACTCAAATGATGTGTAAAACATATGTGTACATATAAAATACCAATATGACATCTATCAATACGGAACCAACAACATATATGCCAAGGAACTAATATAACATGTAAATGTTGTAAATATTTTTGAATTTTATTTTTATTTTTTTGGGTATTTTGGGAATATTGGGAGATTGTATAAGCTACCAAACGATCTCAAGGGGAGGAGGATGATATTTTATTAGTGGTAAATATATAACCTATCTTGAACTAGATGTGTCATATGTGTGCATAGCAAAATTAGAAAGTGTATCATGGTCTTGTATCAAGGGGATGTAGTGATTAATATATTTTGCCTCTTGCTCTCTGGTGATGCTAGATTTAACAAAAAATTTATTCCAAGATGCCTTTGGTTTCTCTTTTATAATATGTTCTATGTTCTTTGTCTTTATTGATATGTCATTACTTGAATCTATTTGTATGGTAGTTGATGATATATTTCCTTCTTTGGAAAAGGACGTAAGCTTGCCTAGATGATCAAATGATATGCACTTGTTATTTCTATCAACCTTTGCTTCTATTGAATGTAACCATGATTTTCCAAGCATAATATTGTAAGCATTTAGATTATAAATAACTTCAAAAATAACATAACATTCTTTTAAAGCAAATGAAACTCTTAACTGAATTGATCCCATACTTATTGGAATTACATTGGTTTCATCCACATGTTGAAACTTATTTTTAAGAGAGCTAAAGAATGACATGGAACAAACATTTGTATCTTGATAGTCCATAACCTTGATATCTATAATTTTATTTCCCTCTATATGAGTAGTGATAGTAAAAAGGTATTTATATGAGGAAAGGCTTGGGATTACCCCATTTGTAACTAGATTTGGAAATTTAGATTTTTAATCTCAATCTTTTTATACCATTGTTTATTCTAGTTGTGCCTTTTGAATCTTTTCTTGCTCTAATTGTTGTATTTTTAAGTGTTTTTGTTCTGAATTAACATTTGGTACCCATATTTTCTATTTTGGCACTTGTGCTTTAGGAGAGGTACTCATAATGTGAGTGTTTTAATTGAGTGATGTATTGATTATAAGATTGCCACTATCTTTAAGACTTTATATTTTTATTTTTAATAGAAAAAAACAATTTACATGATGCCCATACATTCTATAATATGTACAATAGTACTTGGATCTCCTTATAGGATGTAGAGGATGTAATTTAATCATTTTGTTTCAAAGCATGTCTCTTTGAATTTCAATTGGACTCTTTAGCATCCTTTGGTATAATATTTGAATCACTTTATTGAGATGTATTTTATTGTATCTGTTAGGGTGTGGAGCTAAAAGCTTCAACTGTTTGCAGACACAAGAAGAGGATGCTGAAGAACCAGAGGAACCGGCGTCGGCAGTATGACCGACGTCGGTCACAGACAGTGGAGAAGGGAACCGGCGACGGCAGAGAGTCGGCTGACGTCGGCAGCACCAGTCAAGCAGGGACCGGCGTCGGTTGCCTGTGTGTTCCAGAACTGTTCGTTGCACGAACAGTTAGTTAGTTGAACTGAGTGTTTGCATGTTAAGGGGCTAATTTAAGTCTCGAGCTGTGTGTCTAATTTTAGTAGTTAGATTTCTATTTTTGTAACCATGGGATTCTATTTAAAGACCCATGAGGCATGTATTGTATTTATCAAATTGATCAAGAAGGCAAGTAGAAGCATTCAAGCAGGGATAGCAACTCAGGTTGTAGAGTTGGTTTTGTGTTGAGCAAGAGAGAGAGGGAAGAAGGTCTTGAGGTATGGCAAGCCTTTGAGGTGGAGGAAGAAGTGGCATCTTCCTTATTGTATTTTCTTCTAGTATTATCTAATACAAGAGTGTGTATTGTCTCTCAAATTCTTTGTTGTCTCATGTTTCTAGTTACTTAATCATTCTGGTATAATTCCGTGTTTAATTGCTCATAAATAAGTAATCAATTGTACTTCCGTTGGATAAGGGGTCTCCTAACAGTATCTTTTCATTTGGATATGAAACCTTGCTAGATGAAAATGCAAACACATGATTAATACTAGCATATTTTTCATTTTGCATGATGTCATCTTATGATTTTGTAACTCTTTTATTAATACTGGTGATTTAATATTTTATGAATTCACAAACACAAAACTTAGGTGCTTCATATTGATTACCTTCATTTGAAACTACAGGATAGGCCACCTCACCCCTTGGATAAGTAATAACCTAAACCTGGTGAGAGGGATGGGAGCTATCACCCTCATTAGGGTTAGGAGGAGGAAAAAGTTATTTTTTATTCATAGTAAACATGATTTTAAGAAAATAAATTATAATATTTGAGATAATCTGTAACAATTTAGAAATCAGGAAAATAAAAATAAAAACCCTAGAACACACTAGGAGTTGCATGGAAAGATATAGAGGTCAGGCTCACCATAATGTGTCAAATTAAGAGAAATAAATATAAAGGGATTGGATAAGAAATTTTGGAATATGAAATAGGTTTTTTAGGAAAGATAATAAATGAGACAAACCCAAAAAGATAGGGAAAAAAGTACACTGTACGACTTCTAGGTCTAAATTTACTAAAAATAGTAAAATGCTAAATTTGAAAAATATGTATAATATTTTTGAAAAAAATGGATGTTTTTGTCTATATTAACATAATTATGAAAAACCATTGAATAATTTGAATCATAAATAGGTCAAAAAATATGAAATGTTTCACAGATAGAACCCTAGAATATTCATAATAAAGAATCAGAAATTGTGATAAAATAGAAATTTATTTCAGAGATATGAGAGAGGTTTTTGAATAAAATATTATTTTTGACAAAACCCATAAATTAAATAAAAATACATACACCATTCACCTTGTATGTAAATATTTATTAAAAATAGTAAATCACAAAAACTAAAAAAATCATACCAAATTGTGGCAAACAAAAATAAGTTTTATAGTATACCAACCTAAGTAGAAAATACCTCTAAAAAACTTTAAAATCGATCTTTTTGGAGGTATAAATGAGTCAATCAAGAAAGAATCTACTTGAAAGCATATGCACATGAAGCCCTTGTAACCAAATGAGGGTTTTAAGGGTAAAGTTTTAGATCTAAAAATCTATCAAAACAAGATGAAACCCTAGGAGTTTGGAAGCCTTATATCATAATTTTTTTTGTATTCACCATAGGTCGGGTTCACAAAATGTTTAACCCTAAAATCTAGATTAAGAAAAATTTAAATTTTATAACCTCAGACATTTGCTTCAGCCTCGGATGGTTTCTTGGATGCTTTTATCCAGCCTAGATGTAGGTGTCTTATATGAAATACCTGTTGTATCTGGATGTGACCACCTGTAATATTATAGGTTCTATGTCACATTTATTCTTATGTGTTTAGATTTGGGTCATGGGATGTCATTCATTATCAAATAGAAAAACCCTAGTTCTTCATCTTCATAATAACTGTAAAAAAAATGGGATAGTGGACACAAGGTGTTGAGTTTCCCTAAAGACATATCTATCAATGAGTGTTTCCTACATAGCCAATACTCTGAAGAGGGCCTCAAACTTATGTAGTTTTTTCCTACATGTTGGCTTGTGTGTGTATGATACAATGTGTGATAAGACAAAAGGTCTGAGTCATTTGAATAATATTGGTCAGACTAAGAGATAAGCAATAAACATAGAGAGATAGTGTATGCAAACATTTCAACAATGAAAAAGGTCTATTCAAGCTAAAGTTACATTCATAATATGTATTTTTCAAGTGTACAAGATTAAGGTGTTATATAATCCATAAATAATGTTTATAATAGGAGTAACAATTGCGTAACTATAACTATTTTGTAGTGGTCCATAGGACATCAACTGTGTAGGAGAAATTTTTTTAGAATGGGTAGAGGTTGGTGGCAAGGATTTATAGTGCAGAGAATATTTAGGCACAATAAATGCACTTTAAAACTAATAAAAATGTATTCTATAAATATATTATTATTATTTTTTGCATTCAAACTTCCTATATTTTCTATGGAGGGATAATATAATCATATTTTAAAATCCATGGGACCACTTTAGTGCATATCTACTAAATAATCTCTATCTAATAAATAATCTTTATGACACCTACTAAATATTTTTTGCAATGCAATAGCATGGGACTAGGCCCTAAGAGGGGAATTTTTGGGTGGAGATCGTGATAGAGGATAGTGGCAGGGATGATGGAAATGGTGACAGTGATAGACGATAGTGGTGGGGATGATGGAGATGGTGACAGTGATAGTGAGAACTATATTATGACAAGGTAAAATATAGATCTAGCACAAGACAATGAGAGGGATTTGGTGACTTTGAGGAAAAAGCAAGTGACACTGCATGTTATGTATGCACATCTTGGGTACTAGGGTTTCAAATCAAAAGTAGAAGCTCCGAGTGGAGTCACTTCCTTCCAATTTGACCTGTTAGGAAAATTAGTACTTACATTATGTTAGTGGGTTAATAATATTAATATATCTATAAATAATGACTAACTCTCATAGATATCTCTTATGAGAGAATTAAGAAGGGATTGAGAGATATGAGATATGTGGATTAGTGTTGAATTCCTATATAAAGGAGACCATTATCATATATATTATAATCTCATATCATGATTATTATGATCCCATACGAACAAAAATGAAGAGTATTATCAATGTGATATGAAGGTTGATCTTGGGTTAAATTTGTGCAAATCTGGCCAAAAGATATCATCTGGTATCAGATCCATCTTTAATATTGTGCTTGTGATGAAGCAAAATATTTTTTGAGATTCATATATCCGGTATGTGGTGATTAATATGCCCGTGACCACACCATATTCTGTCACTCTGCGTCTTTAGAGATCAAGAGGATGGACAGATTTGTATAGTTGTAATAAATAACACTACGATTAACACGAATCTACTACAGCAAGATTCAAAGATGTGCAGTCTAATGCCTCATGCCAACCATTAATTATCTAACTTCTCATCCCAATGGTGAATCATTCGACGGCGTTTTCGTAACTTCTTACCACACGACCTACGTATTGAATGTTAAAGATTATTTGCTATCATGTGTGTATGTCTGCACGACCTGCATACTCTTTATTATTATGCACCTCTACAGTCTTTTTATGTTTTGTCTTCCCAACGGTGCATCGAATGATCCATTCTCTACAAACATGTCACCAACCTCTTGGAGCTTGCGAGTATTAGATTTAGGTGTTTTTTAGTTTGTTATGGGTCAATTTTTTTTTTTTATAATCTATTTTATTTTAGTTAATGTAAATTTTATTTAAATGTTATAAGGATTAGAAGGAATTAGGTTTTAAAAAACAACTTTAAGTGTTATATTAAATATAGGTTCTTAGATATGTGTCATTAATCAAAAATGTCTCAATAAGAAAATTAGTACTTTGGTATTAAAAATTGGTATTTAAAATTAAAAATAATTAGTGTTTATAGTTTTTATAGTAGTCTTTTATATTTTTGTGTCATCTTATCAAGAGTCATGCCATCAAAGGTTATTGCCATCATAATTTTGTTGTAATTGGATGCATTATCATTTGTACATGATGTCCAAATTGTGAGGGTAGTTATAATGGATAAGTTGAGTTATATTAAAAAAATTGAAGGCAAACATTTCCATATCTAGCAAGTTTGAGCCCAATTATTGTTAATTAACAAGGATTCATATAACATTGCAAATAGAAAAATACCAAAACTAACAAATGTAGATAAAGCCACCGAATGGGAAAGCAATGATTGAAAAGCAACAATAATTTTTGGACTAAGGTTATCTAATGCCTACTTGCATCATATAAACCTATCAAAAAGTTTAAATGTCATCTAGACTACTATGAACGATTTATTTGGATCTCAAACAAGAAGCGCAGCAGTGACCCTCAAATAGAAGTTGTTTGGACTCAATATGGAGGAATGCGATAACATGGTGCAACACATAAATAAGTTTCGCTCTATTTTAAACCAGTTAGCAGAAATAAAAGTAGATGTTTTTGATGATGATGCAAAAATTGTATTACTAAATATCATGCCAGCTAATTATTCAAACATGGTTTTTACACTAAATAAAATAAATCATAGCCTAGAAGATCTAATTTCTTCTTTGATAGATGAAGAAACTAAGAATATTGATCTAGAAGAAAGTGTATTGTATAGTAAAAATAAAAAGGATAAATCACATGTTAAAAGAAGATCTAAATATTCTTCAAGCAAGGATCAACTTCTAAGGATTCAAAGAAATGATTTATTTGCTACTATTGTACAAAACCTAGCTATATAGTTTTAAATTTCAAATGGAGATCCCATGACCTACTTGATGGGAAACTACAAGAGAATGCCATGGTTGTTGATGAAGAATAAGTGAGTGATAAAGAATAACCTATGAATGATGATAGTGGATATAATTTTGAATACTTTCTATACTAAATAAGTATCATCCTGCAAAAGGATGGAGGTAATGGAGGAAGGACAAAAAATAGCATCCTCTCGCAAGCCACTAGTGATGGGACCACTTCTATAGTGGCACATGATTTTTTTGAGTTATTGTTTATATGAAAATAAGTGGTACAATTCTTATTTTTCCCAAATGTTGTACTTTATGAATCAAATGTGTTTAGGAGATATAGGGATGAAGGTTGAATAGAAGAGAATTCATGAGAGTAGATCCCACCATAACTAAGTTAAGGAGTTCTTATTAGTGAATAATTAATGAGACGTAGATGATTCCTATTCGTAATTCCCACACTAATTTGGTATGTTAGGTTGTGGAGCTAAAAGCTTCACCTGGATGCAAACATGGAGGGTTGTTGAATGTCACAGTCACCGGCGTCAGTCAGGCCAACCGACGTCAGTCAGGGGTAGATAAGAAGCTGTCGACATTGGTCAGGGATCGGCCGACGTTGGTCATCTCCAGACAGATAGCGACCGACGTCGATCACCTGTGCAGTTCCCGAACTGCGAGTTTCACAGACAGTTTGTTAACGAATCGGTTGTTTGCATGTTAAAGGCTAATTTTAGTCTTGAGTTGCGTGTCTAATTATTGTAATTAGGAAGTCTAATTATTGTTTGCATGAGATATATTTAAGAGACCCATGAGGCTGTATTGTAATTAAGGCAAGAAAGAGTTTCTTCCAATTGTAAGATCAAGTTGATCTGCAGGTTGTGCAAGATCAGGTAGAAGATCTACATGGTAAGTAAGATCATTTGAGTTTGCAGGTTGTTGCAAGTTCATGGGAGATCTACTTGAAGTACTTTGAGTACTTGTATACTGGCAGTATTGTTACTAACTGGTTGGAGGTGAACAACAGCTCTGTGTTTGAGTTGATTGTTGTGACCGTAATTGAGAGAGAGAACTCTTGATCGAGAATTACTGGAAGTCCGAGAGGTGTGGGAAGCCTCAGAGGTGTGAGAAGAAGTGGCATCTTCTTTATTGTATTTTATTTCTGGATGAGTTGAATACAATTGTGTATTGTCTCTCAAAATCTGTGTCGTTTCTGATTTCTAGTTACTTGTTACTTCTGGTTAAATTTCATGTTTAGTTGCTTTTACAAAGGTAATCAATTGTGCTCCTAATCTTGACAAAGTGGTATCAGAGCTTTATGTTCTAGATCCTGACAAGTGGTATCAGAGCCAAGTTGTAGGGAGCAGGGGTTTGTGTTTTGATTACAAGTCACTCACATGGGTTTCTGTTCGAGTGGGAGTATAGCAATGGCAGAAGAAAGTAAGCTAAGAATGGAGAAATTCAATGGCATGAATTATCAATTATGAAGGATGCAGATAGAAGATTATCTGTATTAGAAAGATCTGTACTTACCATTGGGTGGGGTTGCAAGCAAGCCCATGGATATGAAAGATGAAGAATGGAAGGTTCTTGATCGGAAGGCTCTGGGAACTATAAGGTTGAGCCTTGCATCATCTGTGATTTCCAGCTTATCACAGGCTAAGACAACGATAGAGTTGATGGAATTTTTGGCAAATTTATATGAAAAACCCTCAGCTTTGAATAAGGTATTTCTTATGAAGCAGTTATTTAATTTTCAAATGCAAGAAGGTGGATCGGTACATAGTCATCTTAGTGATTTCCATGGATTAGTAAATCAGTTAGTTTCAGTCAATATTGTTTTTGATGATGAAATTAAGGCTCTCTTAATCTTGTGCTCCTTACCTGAAAGTTGGGATAGTTTGGTAATGGCAGTTAGTAATACTGTGTCTACTTCAAATATCTTAAAAGTGGATGATGTTGTTAGTGTAATCTTGAATGAAGAAATTCGCAAGAAAAGCATAGGTGAATCATCAGGGAATGCTTTGAGTGTTGAAAGCAGAGGAAAGCAAAGAGAGAAGATCAAGCAAGGGAAGTCAAAGAAAGGCAGGAGACCTAGATCCAGGCCTGACAGGAAAATCTACTGGCATTATGGAAAGAGAGGGCATGTAAAGAAAGATTATTGGTTGGTTGAAGATCAACATGAAGGAAATGAAGAAGCAGATGTTGCAAATATTGTTGCACAAGATGCTCTTGTATGTTCCTTGGATAAAGTGGAATCTTGGGTTTTTGATTTTGGTGCCTCTTTCCATGCAACCCCAAATAGAGCATCTTTCCATGATTATGTCTACAGAGACTTTGGAGAGATTTATTTAGGGGATGGTAAGCCTTGTCAAATGGTTGGCAAAGGGGAAGTGTGGCTGAAATTGCAGACGGGCAACACATGGGTGTTGAAGGATGTCATGCATGTCCCAGTTCTGAAGCGAAATTTGATTTCTATAGAAAATTTGGGTGATGAGAGATGCACAGTAACTCTCACAACAGACTCTTGGACAGTTACCAAGGGTGCACTTGTTTTAGCAAGAGGTAAGAAAGTAGGTACTCTTTATCTATCTACTTGTATTACTGATTCTCCTTCTGGTTTATCTACTTCAGATGTAGATTCGAAGATGTGGCTTTGTAGGCTTGGTCACATGAATAAGAAGGGGATGCATGTTCTTGAGTCAAAAAGTAAGAGTTCAGATCCGGGGGGCATAGATCAATATTTCTATAAGCAACAGAAGCTTGAAACTATTGCTACAAGAAAGGATCGGGTTTATTGCAAAAAGAGAAAATCTAATGTTTTTGGCAAGAACAGGAAATCTTTGGTGTTTAAAAAGAAGATGACAGACAGAGATTAGTTACAGGGGCTGAATAATTCTGAGCAGGGTAGTTTGAACAAGGTTATGATTCAAAGTAAGCTTGTGAGTAAAAAGTCATCACTCACAGGAAAACACAGGTACCGGCGTCGGTCAAGTATAACTGACATCGGTAGACAGGTGGACATCGGCATCGGTCAAGGAACTGACGTCGATGGATAGGACACCGGCGTCAGTCAGGGAACTGACGTCGGTGATCAGGAAGATTCGACATCAATCATGTGCAGACCAGGGTCGACCAAAAAATAGATTTTAGGCAGACAGCAAGTTGTCAAGGAGTCTCAAATGCCCATAAAGAGGATTGAAAGGGTAAGTAAGCCTCAAATTCGTTATTCCCCTTCTTTACACTACTTTTTGCTCACTGATGGTTAAGAACCAAGAAGTTTTAAAGAAGCAGAGCAGGTAGAATCTAGGAAACAGTGGGAGCATGGCATGGATGAGGAAGTTGATTCCTTGAGAGAGAACCAAATGAGAGGTTTGGTAGAGTTGCCAACTGAGTTAAAGAAGAGAGAGAATGGATACGTGAGATGGAAGGCCAGTGCATATGGTCTTGAGAAAGATGCAAGACAATGGAGGTTTGACAGGTGTATGACAAAGCATGGCTTTAGTCAATGTTAGTGTGACCATTGTGGTTTCTTTACCAGGTTGGATAATATTAGCTACATTATCTTGTTATTGTATGTAGTGTGTATGTTTGTTGCAGGGTCACACATGCAGGGAGTTGCTGAGCTAAAGGTAAAGTTAGTTCAGAGGTGTGTCATGAAGAATTTGGAAGAAGCGAAATTCTTTGGCATGAGTATTCCTAGAGACAGGAAAGATCACAGGTTGATGTTGTCTCAGGATGATTGTGTGAATAAGGTAGTGCAAGATGCAGAACTGGCAAGCGCACCTATAGATGGACAGTTCACAAAACAAAGTCCCCAATCACATGATGAGGTTGAGTACATGTGTACCCCCTGATATTGTCCCAATAGTGGGAGCTGTCAGAAAGTTTGTGGTCAATCTAAGAAAGAAGCACTGGAGAGCAGTTCAGTGGATTCTCAGGTATCTGAGAGGGACCAGCAACAGGTATACATGCAATGCAGGTTCAGACACTTCTCTACATGGATATGTAGAATCAGATATGGCAGGTTACTTGGATGATAGGTGTAGCACCACAGGTTGTGTGGTGGTTGGTCTTCAAGATTGAGCTTGAAGAGGAACACAAGCTAGGAAACAAAATTAGAGGATGTACAGATACAGGTGCAGCTATTTATCTCTAAGTGGGAGATTGTTAGGTTGTGGAGCTAAAAGCTTCACCCGAATGTAAACATGGAGGGTTGTTGAATGTCACATTCATTGGCATCGGTTAGGCCAACTGACATCAGTCAGGGGTAGACAGGAAGTTGTCGACATCGCTCAGAGATCAATCGATGTCAGTCATCACCAGACAGATAACGACCAACGTCGGTCACCTGTGCAGTTCCTGAACTGTGAGTTTCACAGACAGTTTGTTAACGAATCAGTTGTTTGCATGTTAAAGGCTAATTTTAGTATTGAGTTGCGTGTCTAATTATTATAATTAGGAAGTCTAATTATTGTTTGCATGAGGTCTATTTAAAAGACCCATGGGGCTGTATTGTAATTAAGGCAAGAAAGAGTTTCTTCCAATTGTAAGATCAGGTTGATCTGAAGGTTGTGCAAGATCAGGTAGAAGATCTACATGGTAAGTAAGATCATTTGATTTGCAGGTTGTTGCAAGTTCATGGGAGATCTACTTGAAGTACTTTGAGTACTTGTGTACTGGCAGTATTGTTACTGACTAGTTGGAGATGAACAACAGCTCTGTGTTTGAGTTGATTGTTGTGACTGTAATTGAGAGAGAGAACTCTTGATCGAGAATTACTGGAAGTCCTAGAGGTGTGGGAAGCCTCAAAGGTGTGAGAATAAGTGGCATCTTCTTTATTGTATTTTATTTCTAGATGAGTTGAATACAATTGTGTATAGTCTCTCAAATTCTGTGTTGTTTCTGATTTCTAGTTACTTGTTACTTCTAGTTAAATTCCGTGTTTAGTTGCTTTTACAAAGGTAATCAATTGTGCTCCTAATCCTGACAAAGTGGTATCAGAGCTTTATGTTCTAGATCCTGACAGGTAGATGTGTTCCCAACAGTGAATAGTTGATAAGAGGTAGGAGATTTATTGTTCCCTCTCTACCTTTATGTATTCCTGTAAAACACAAAATTACATGTAAGTACTAAGGGGATAATGATGTAAAAAATACTACTTACATTGTATTATTGGGTTAATAATATTAATATATGTGTGAATAATGATTAAACTCTTGTAGATATCACTTGTGAGAGAGTATTAAGGGAGAAGTTGAGAGATATTAGGGAGGGGTTGAGAGATATGAGGGATTTCGATTTGTTTTAAATCCTTATATGAAGGAGATATTGATATTGAGGTTTATGCGACTGTTGGTGACAACCACTGTGCATCTATGGTTGCCCCTTATATTGTTAAAGCAACATAAAAAAGAAGGCATTGATTCAGTAGCTATTAAATCTAAATGATTTTAAAACTTGGGGTTTTTTAAAAATGATAGGGTTAAATTTAATTTCCAAATGACTTTAACTTCTGAGCAAGATTTAGGCAATGGTTTGAGAGCAGGGCTTAGATTGAGAAAAAAATCAAGTATTAATAAAGCAATGAGGTAAAAGGGAAAATATAACCAATTAGAAACGATGGTAAAATTGAATGCTTCAAGGAAAAAGTAAGCAAATCATTTACCTTGGCATGTTGGTGGTGATCCACTTGGACCTCATGAAATGATTGTGGTGCTTATCTTTCCTAATAGCACAAATCCTTTCATTCTTACATTGAGTTTCGTCAAAAATGCTTGGATATGAATAGTTATAAGAACCTGAAAGTAATTTAGGGGAAAACTCTAGGGGTGGGGAATAGGTTTTCTTCATAGAGAACTATTTATTCCCCTTTGTTGAGTTGCTTTACTGATTTGAGATCCTAAAAGGGAGCTTACGAGCATTGAACATGTTCCTTAAGAGGATATTGAATTTTTTTCACACAAATGGCTTGAAGATCAGTGATAACCCTATCACTTTTGATTTGGATGTTCCGAAGATAACTATTTTAGTTTCCTCTTTAAAAATGACCTTTGTATATCTTTCTTCCAAGGCTTTGATATGTAGATTTGTTGGAAGAAATCCAAGCTAGACTGAGTTGTAGATGTGCATGATGGATGCATGGAAGGATTGGTATTTTCCCAACACTAATTTTATTTTCAATGGTTTCTTCAAATTAGTTTTCCTTTCAGAAAGGGACATATACTTTATTTTTTAGCATGGCCCTTTGTTTCAAGGTTCTAGAGGAGTGTGTGTGTTTCTTTGGTTTCTTCTCTTTGTCCTCAAAATGGAGAATATTTTTGAGATCCAAATTTGGGTTCGTCTCTATAGACTACTACTGGAGCTTGATAATGAAGAAATGATGAGGTTGTTCACTGGTACTATTGGGATTTAAATCAAAATGGAAGTTGGTAATGGAAAAGATTGGAATTATGCAAGCCACTAGCCCTTGTTGTTTGGATTTCTCTCTTAGTTGGAATATGGATTTAAAATTTGATGTATAAATACATCTCTTTTCATTACTTCTGATGCAAAAAAATTGGATAGAAGGCTTGTGTTTGTTCCCTTTAGTATGTTAAAAGTAATAGGACAAAATCCCAAATTTGAAAGAAAAAGTAGTGGTCAAAGCCTTGATTTATTTTGGTGGAAACATGGAAAAAAATCAACAATAGGAGAATGGATAACCTTTGATTGAAACTAAAATAATAAATAGAATGCCTTTGAATCTACAACAATATTTTTAGTTTTGTATCAATAGGTTCTTATTTGAGAATGGAGAACCTTTGGTTGTAACTTAAAATAATAGAGTGCCTTGGAATCTACAACAATTTTTTTAGTTCTATAGCAATAAGTTCTTATTTGAATTTTACAAAAAAGGTACCACAATATATTTCTTATTTTAACTCTTAAAGCGATGGTTTCATGGCATAAAGTAGAAGGAGCAACTTACGTAACACAAAAATTACTTCAAGGAACACCTTCTGTAACACAAGGAAAACCTTTTGTGTAGCAAAGGTGGCACCTTCCACAACACTAGCAACACTTTTTGCATTTATCAAGGATGGACCAGATTTAGGATTGTCCATTGTTGCTTCAAGTTCTATTTTGAAAATGGTTTCAAGAGATCATACCACAAAAGGATTAGATATATTGACATCAACTACTAAGGTCACAACTTCTGAAATTTTTTCCTCAAGACGTTACATGGAAAAAGAGATGGATGTTTTAGTTGTGATTTTATCTTTAGATTTTTTGGCCATGGGTCCACCTTTAAATCCTTTAATCTTAATCAATATTTTTCTTAATTTTAAGAAAAAAGAGGTCTTTGAACAACAATTTTATTTGGATATAACTAGTTCAACCTCAATCCACCAAATGTCTTGTGTTTCACCTTCCCCTACAATAAAGAAGAGAAGTGGAAGGAAAATAATGTTGAAGAGGGTGTAGATGGAGTTGCTAGATGTTATTGAGGGTAGATCCCAATCCACTTTTTAAATGATGTTTTCCAATAGGTGTAGAATAACTCTTGGATCATAATCTTAATTTTTTGTACGTCTAGGGCTATATGTACTCTTTGTTTTTGGTTCAACTTTGGTCTAATTGTCATGAAGGGTTGAATTTTAAGTTCTTTTTAATTTTTAGGGTTTTAGACTTCATGTAATCATACTTGTTTTTATTGATGGCATTTTACAGCTACATTTTTTGTATTTGTTTTCTTAATTTTAATTAAAAAGGGACCCCAACCCTCGTTTACATTGTTTTAAAAATTAAGAGTGGTGATGGAACAACAAGTAGGGATTATTCACAACAAATATTTAAGATTATATTTATTATTTATATAAATTTAGTTGTCTTTGTAAAATCTCTATGTTGGAAAATCAGAGTAGGGATTATAGCAACCATAAAAAAACTATTTTGAATGACCAACTTGTACAAAATAAATCTTCCCTTACTATCAGTTGAAACTCATCAACCAAAATAAATTTGAATGGCAATACACATGGAAATAGGAAAAGTTTGTGAGATAGTTAGCAAGGGAATATCATTATAAAGGGGAACCTTCATGGTATTAGAATCATTACATCTACTTATGGGATATCCACTTATTTATAGTTTGGATCTACATATCAATTCCATTTTTAAATAGGAAAATAGATTGACAACAACCATGACAATTTTTTAAAATAAAGTTCATCATTCAAGGTCTATCAGTAAATTATCGAAACAAATACACCTAGGTTCAAATGGTCATTAGAAATGCAAAAAGGAAGCTTCTAGAACTATGCAAACTAAAATTAAAAATCCATATTTTTTGTGTAGATGAACAAAATCAACCACCAATAATAACGGATAGATTAAAATCATACGACCAAGTATGACATTGTGTTGATTATGGAATCCTACTATGATTATGGCACTATTGATATCTATTGTCTAATAAATTTTGGAATACATCATCATTAGCAAATGTATCTCTCAAATTTGTGAACTGACATGGGCAGATGTCATAAAGTTGTCTCCTTTTGAAGTAACCCTAATCCGACCTTCACACCTAACAACACATTCAAAGACTAAATAAATGTGCAATAAAGTGGCTCGGTCCCCTTTAAGGTTACAAATGCATATCATAGTGTGAGAATCAGGGATCAATATAACTCTATTACTTGTGAGTGTTCCCAATATAAATTGGAGAAACGAATTCACCTCCTCTCCCTAGATAATTAAATGCATATATATGATCTTTCACTTATGCCTTATTTTGGTACATGTATGAATAAATAGAAACTCTTAAAATTAGTTAAAAGTCTTAAAATATAAATAGAATCTCAATAATGCACTTAAGACTTGTAGATTACCTTGATATTTATCGTTACTTCCTATTGAAATGCATTAAGATGTTTTATACATATAGACTTCTCAAATTCAAATTAAGGACCTATTGGCATGCAAGCCAACACAAGAAAATGGGGAAATCAACAAATCATACAAGGGACAAAAGAGTAAAAAGCTCCCAAGGGCCCATACATAAACAATGATCATAATCGATAGCCACTGATTCTGGTCAAAACATAGAAACAATAGAAGAAGAGATAGGAATAATAGAATTGTTTGTGATTACAAATAATTTTATTATAACTTTTTAAAATTTTTATTACTTCAAGCAATGCTCAAATGGTGTGATCCCTAAAAATTCATATCAAAATTGTGTTGTTATATATTTTTTAAGACATAGAATGATGCTAAAAGTTTGTCTTGAATTTTTACGACACAAGACCAAAGCAAATTCGATGCTACAAAAATGCTTGGTTGCATTGAATTTGCATCAGTTTGTGTTTCCAAATTCGACACATGAATCTCAAATTTTTAGTCCACAAAACACGCAAACATCAAATTTCAACATAAATGTGGCATAGCTTGTGACACATCTTACACATAATGTAGTAGTGTATATAGTGCCTAGTGATAGGCCATTAAACATGTTATTTAAAATACCTTGGATACATCAAATGAAAACAATTCCTTCAATTATACATCAATGCATGAAATTTAGACATGAAGGACAAGTTGTAACTATTCAAAGAAAAATAATTTATAAAATAAAATGAATAAGAAATTTTTTAAAAGAGGAATCAAATGAATTTACAAGAAATGAAAAATCAAGGCAAATATTCAAAATAAGGAAGAATAAAGTGCAGTTCACAAATCTACTCCAAATAGAATGCATACAGTCAAAGAAACAAAGAAAGCATTCCCAAATTCAGTGGACATGGGCTATAAAGGAGAATTTTGGGGAATTAAAAATAATAATTAAATATGGAAGTGAAGCCTTCACATGGACAAACATGGATGAGGATGATTTTTCATCACTTAAACTCTTAATTCTTTCAAAGCATTCCTTTCTTGTTTTATTTTACTCTTTTATCTTTTATTTGTTAGTATTTTGAGATTTTTACCTCTATAGTTTGCTTGGATTTAAACTTGTTTGGATTTCATCTTGCAGTTGTTCTTCTCTCAAAGGTTGAGTCTTAATTTTTACATTTTAACTTCTTCCATTTGGTTCTTGTTCAAAATAATAATAATAATAATAATTATTATTATTATTATTATTATTATTATAATAATAAAAGTTTGCATGCTTTGCCTCTTTTTCAACAATGTTACGATTTAAGATGAAAGAATATTGCCAAAGATAGAAATAGAAAACATTGAATAAGTAATGAAAATAATTAAACAATAAAGTTACTACAAAGTTGAGGTGAGAGATTTAACAAATGGGAAAACCGTTAGAGAAAAACCCCACAATATTATTATAAGTCTTACAACAATGAATCTCTAAGCACATAGCATTAAAAAAATAGAAGATGAATGGCCTTAAGTCAAGAGAGCATCAAAGATGGAAGAGAATGATTATATCAACAAAATTGTTGCGATGTAATAAGTGTAGAAGAATGGGAGAGGAGAAATCTTTATATAGATATAAAAGATAAAATGTTACATGAGCAAGTTTAAACATGTGTGTCAAGTGTTCTAATCCTCTTACAAGTGAAGAGAATGTGTGTGCCATGTAAGGGAAGGAATTACTTGAGAGAGTAACTCCTAAATCCAACAAGTAGATTAAAGAGGTGAGTAATACCTCAAAAAGTAAAGATGAAGTGCATTTATAAATATAACAAATGCACATACAAATAAGACTTAAGATAATCTTATAAACCTATAGAAAGGACCCAACTAAGATTAATTCTCTAAGCCTCCCCTTAAACTTAATTTTGGACTACAAAAGTGGAAAAAAACTTTTACAAACAAGGAAGAGAGTTGAAATTAAAGAATACTCTCCCTTAATAGAAACTTTCTTCAAAAAGAATTACAATAGAGTTTGAGAGAAGAAAGAATAGAAGGTATCGCCAAAAGTTGTAAAGATGAAAGTGTGATCACCAAAAATCTCTAAAGATCCTCTTCGAACAATGTGGTCGATCCACAATGGAACAAAGATTGACAAGAAAGAGTAATGATCCATAAAACCTATAAAAAAAACTAAACTAACATCAATCTTTCAATTTAAATAACTATTATGTCAAAAATACAATCTACATACATAATGTAATAAAATTAGATGTACAATTAGACAAATTTGAGTTAAAGATAATTTCCATCATAAAGTGTAAAACTTGTACGAAAAAAAGTTAGTCTAAAGAAACTCTAAATAAAACATATTTCTTTTGTAACAAAAAATAAGGAATGAATAATAATATAAGATTTAGTTAATTAAAATGAAGACAAAGAAGATGTGTTTCTATCAAAACATATGCGTCGAAAAGCAATTGAAGAAGAATCATATGAAGACACATCAAAGTCTTTAATGGATTCATCAATTTTAGAAATCCAAATAGTTTTAACTTTTGAAGAATGTGATTTAGTCATTTCCAATAATGCAAAGTGTCATGCATAGATTTATCATAAGATTTGCATGGATGTAATTTTTAACATTTAGATATATGATGTCGGTGTTTTCTATAATGTGTACAATGTTTAATATTTCTAACCAAAACATGAGCATTCCAAGCATTATAATCAAAAGAATTTGTATTATAAATCTTTTGGTGAAGAGGACAATATGATTACATATTAAAAGCAGTAGAATCATTAAAACCAAGACCTTTACAATTTTTGTTAGATTGCAGCAAAATATATCTAAGAATACTATCTTTACACTTACTAAGAGCACCACCCAAATAACCCATACTATGCATGATCTTTAAGCCAGGATTGGTAGAAAAAGTTTTCAAGGAAGTTTGAAGTGTTTGAGAAGCACAATAAGTTTCATCATTATGAGAGCTAATATCATATGCAAAATATGTGAATTTGTCATTGAGAGTGTGCATGAAGGATTGCATGTTTGTCATGTGGTTATGAAAATTATTTTAAAGTACAATAAGAGAACTATGCAAATTATAAATTGTATCATTTTGACATGCAATTTGTTTCTTAAGAACAACTATTTCATCATTTTTAAAAGAAATAGTTTTTATAGATTTCATAATGACTAAAAAAATAACCAATTTAAAAGCTATTAAAATAAAATATACAAATTTTATTATTATTAAGAAAAATATATAATACTAAAAATATTGATTGATTTAAAAAATATTTTAAAATATTCATCTTAATAAAAAATTAAGATCAATTAAATTGTAAATGTAAATCCACATCAAAATCAATACTTATACAGTTTTTGGGGAAAAATATATATATATATATATATATATATATATACATACTTTAAAACATTAAAAAAAGAAAGAAAAATAATTATATTAGAAATGGAAATCTATTCCATATATTTTTTTTAAAAACACAATATATCATTTAAATGAGAAAGATCCCCCAAAGTTAAGGTTATACAGATTTATAAAAAAAAGCTAAACTTTTGATCTTTTGAAAAAGAGTTAACTTTGCTTTGAGATAATATTTGAAAAGCAAAAAAATGTTAAATTTATTTTAAATGACACGTTGAACACCAAATAAAGGAATAACGTTGAGAATAAAATCATATTCTAAAAAGACGTGATGAAAGAATATAAAGACACCAAAAATGTTATTGTCAGATTGTGCTAAACACATAAACTTGTAGGTAGAGGTGTTACAGCTGCGTACAACCAGTGTAAGGAAAAGGAACTTCAAATTTATTTGTTAGAATAAAAAATTTCAAAGTGCTAAAATGATTTATTAACAAACAATGATTGAAATAAATTCCTTTAAGAGAACATTCTTGTTATTTTTATACTTCACACTGCACCATTAGAATAAGGATTGGTAACCAATCTAATACGTTAGAGTGAAGTTAACACACGTTGAAAAATGAATGATAAGCAAGCATAATATGCTTAAAAATAATAAAGATAATAGGATTGCATACCTCTCATGACCTATGTCAAAAGCACGTAATTAACAGACATTAATCATTGTGGAATGAAATGAAAAAAGGTGCAGTCGAAACAAAAACTTACTTTAGCGCTTTGAACGGTAATTGCAAGAAGACAAGGCGAATCATTCAAATTGGACAAGAAACTAGTATTAAGCGAGAAGAATCTTTTCTGACCACGAACATGCAAGACTTATCGAAAAAAAAGGGTAAAAAATCATACAGCTCTAATAACATGAAAGAATATTGCCAAATACCGAAATAAAAAATGTTGAATAAGCAATGAAAAGAATCAAAGAACAAAGTTACCACAAAGTTGAGGCGATAGATTTGACAAGTGAAGAAACCGTCAAATAGAAAAAAACCCCATAATATTATTAGAAGCCTTGCAAAAATGAATCTCTAAGTACATAGCATGAAAAAATTAGAAGAAGAATGACCTTAAGCCAAAAGCAAGGATACAAGAGCATGATTAAATCAACAAGATTGATGTGATGTAAGAACTGTAGAAGAATGGAAAAGGATAGCTCTTTATATAGAACTAAGAGAAAATTTGAGTTACATGAACAAGCTTTGCAATATGTGTCAAGTGTTATAATTCTCTTACAAGTGAGAAGAATGTGTGGCCATGTAGGGGGAGGAGTTATTTGAGAGAGTGACCCTCAAATATAATAAATGGACTACAAAGGTGAGTGACATCTCAAAAGGCAAGGATAAAATGCATTTATAAATATAATAAATTCACACAAAAATAAGACTTAAGATAAGCCTAGAAATCTATAGAAAGTATATAATTATGATTACTTCTCCAACATTAAAAAAAAATGTTTTTTCTAGTTTCTCTTATGTTTTTTTCTACTTGAAATCTACAATGACTTCTACATGGTTGACAAACAATCATTCCAATGCAAATACAACAAAATATTCTAATTGAAAAAGTGGGTGAATGAAGTTTTTTAGCCTTCTTTACCTTGTTTGCTTTGCATTGTGTGGCTCTATGATTGTTTAACTTTTTGTCTTGCTTAGTAAAAGTTTTCATATCTTCACACACATACACATAGATAGAGATACAATCCAATTGCACTTTCATATGGGGCTTGATTTGATTGGAAAGATAAATTAATAATCTGCATAAGGTTATAAGTTCATTATTATAGACACAAAATACTTGACAAAATTGGTAAGGGAGACTTCTTATTTTTTCGTATATAGAACATTTTGTTTTTGTACCTTAAAAGGCAATTCTGTAAAGGGCTCATTCAACATCATACATCTAAATTGGTTTTTATGCATGAACATCGCTTTGTTCATGTTTCTATGTTATTTATTTATCTTGGGACAACATGAGCCCCATTTTTTCCCTTGTGCGTGTTACTCCTCCATTTATCTTTATGCACATTAATGTTATTTATAATATGTTATCAATGATGCAACGTTGTCATAATTAATGTATTTGATATTTCTCACACTATCTATGATG
Source organism: Torreya grandis (assembly GCA_037957365.1). Lineage (NCBI taxonomy): Eukaryota > Viridiplantae > Streptophyta > Pinopsida > Cupressales > Taxaceae > Torreya > Torreya grandis. Next base: position 5,567,803 of record JARHVA010000202.1, on the reverse strand, counting down.
CAATATTTATATATGACATGTGATTTCAATACAAAGTTCCCATACATATATTTTTTAAGTTGGTGTTTCTAACATGATTTTCATGTTACATGTTTTGATATAATACAATGTTCAATATGAATTTTAATTCTAACATTATTTTTGTGTCACGTGATTGCTATGCCACAATTCTAAATATGATTAAAACATGTTGCTTGCATGGTTTATATGCCACATAAATGCTCACAAAATGCTTTGATAAAATGATTTTAGTTTTAACACTTGGTTTCAATGAACATAATTGTTGTGATATTCAATTGCAATGTTATCTGTATGTTAATATTCATTGTGCTTATGTTTTGTATACGTTTCCATGTTTCTTATTATGCTTCTCTATTGGGAAAACATGGACAAAACTCTTTACTTTTCATGTGCTCCTCATTGTTATATATTTTATGAACACATACTCATTTTTATGTAAAATCAATTATAGACTTGTTATGATTGTCATATTTCATGTTTGAATGACTCAACTCTAGTTATATTTTGAGGCAAAATGTGGGAAAATGTTTTTTTGTGCATGTTCTTCAAATGATATATCTTTTCCCCATAGTTATTTGTTGATGTCCTTGTTATATCTCAATGATGCATCTAATTCATTTTGAATATGAGCTTTACAAGTTCATCCTGAATTTCACAAGGGGGCATATACTATTGATGTAACCAAATATTTGGCTTAGTTTAGTGAGTTAGGCTATAGTTTTGAATCAAATATATTTTCTATTTTATATTAAGAAAAAAACACCTTTTAAGTAGCCAATAGGATTGCACCATTTCCTTGACCAATCAAGATTCCCCCTTCATCAATCAATCAAGAAAAGGGGATGGAAACTTGGAAATCTTATAAATATTTCTTTGTTATGTTGTATTTTGATGAGATAAACATTAGAGAAATTTGAGAGACCTATTCTCCAATTTGAGTGAGGTGAAGATTATGTTGATGGAGTGTGAGAGCTGACAACTATTGTTGTCTTCCTTGGATTAACTTATTGTAATATTTCCATTCATCTTAATCTATGGTTTTATTTCTTGTTTATTTCCTTATTATGTGTTATACATGTCTTGATCTTTTAGAATTTTATACATGGCTTGTTTCTAAACAAGCAAAGATCTTGAGGTTTTCTCATAGCCCTCGGTAGTTTCAGAACTCTTACATGGTACCAGACCCTAGGTTCTTGCATTTCATAGCATTTTAGAGAGGAATAGGGATTAAACCCCACACACACACACATATAGTGTGTGTGTGTGTGTGTGTGGTTTAATCCCTATTCCTCTCCTTTTTACTACCAAAATTTTTATTTTTGTCCAAAAGTGGCATATTGTAGGTCTCTTTTTGGTTATAAGGATTCATATTTTTCTTGGGGATGTGGATTTTTAGCTATTTTTAGTGTATTTGGGGTGGATTTTGAAAAAACCATGTTATTTTCTTTCGAGATGAACAAATGATTTATGGGGATTTTTTGTTGTTTTTAAACTTTCTAGGTAGCTACAAATATTTTTTTGGAAGGGATTAGCAAAATTTCAAGTCTAAAAAAAACATATTCTTTCAATTCATGATTGATTTTTGACATGCATTTGAAGTTTACTAGTTGTCAAGATTTATGGAGGTCCTCAAGTGTTTTCGAGGGTTTTTCCTGCAAAAATACCACCTACAAAAAAAAAAAAATTAACATTTTTACAAAAGAATTCCAAAAAACTGTTATTACTATTTTGTTTTGGGTGTCTAAAATCTTTATAAAAGAAGTTTAAAAAAAAAAGCATTGTGTAGTGGGGTTGCTAGGCAAACCCACCCACAATAGGGCCTCGACCCCCTTCCCACGCCCACAGGGCCTTCCCGCTCCTAGTGGTACCCCCTACATCTACTTCCCCTCGAATACCACTCACCCCACCCCCCTACTTAGCGGCTCTGCCAATCAACCACATTAACCATCTACTTTGCCTTTGTGCGCCCCTATGTAAATTACTCAACCCTCTACTTGGCCTCCACCATAGCTCCGCTTACCCACCTCATGTGCCAAACTTCATATTGTGGCATCTTTTGTACACACAACATTTTTTTGTGCTTGTAGGACATTATTGGCACACTAGTACAAAGAAATTATTCACAATATGTACAAGACACTTCGTCTACTATCGTGGACTATTCATATGATCTTAAAGTTTCCACTCCTATTGTTGCTTGTGATGATTCACTCATGTTAGACATTGGTCTTCTGTTTATTGAGCCATTATTCTAGGATGAGATTCTACTAGACATGAAATGTATGTTTATATATCCCAATTCTATTCTTTTATAGGATAATGTGCTTCCTTCTATAGAGCCATCACACATTTGTACTTTAGAGAATTTTGTCTCCATTTATGGGAGTGACGTGACCTTAATGAGTTCTTTGGCACTTCCACACTTCCAAAGAATAGTGATGATCCATCTCTTTTTGTGGATCGTCATTCTTAGCTATTTTGAGGGTTGTTAAGACATACGCTCCACTTCATATGGACATTATTTCAGTGAATTCTCTGTGTCCTCCTTCCATCATGTCTACTTTAATGGTATCATTTTCAATTCTTGTGCACGATCTCACCTTACCTATGCCACACTTTATTGTTAAACCTATTACATAAATCTTCATGGTGTTTCCTTCTTCCTCTGTGGAGTGGGCAAATTTTCAATTCTCGAGTATGCACTTCCTTTTGCAAAGGAAAGAAACATTAATGTGCAGTATGGATGAACCTTCGTCAATCTTCAGGTAGAGGCCCTTATCATTAGCAATCTTTAGTTTGTGACTCACATTCCTTCACCACCTTTTAACATTTGATTTGAAGGAAATAATCCTTGGGGGAAGGAGGGTGGCATGGAGAGGGTGTCTAGTCCTCATTCCTTCATACAACATTTTAGTGTGCATGGGTACCTAACCAAGCATGTTGTCAAGACCCATTTTCTAAGGATTTGAGCCTCATCATTATTGTACTCACTCCCTAGTATGACTTAAAGAGAGGTGTTCATGTAAATAATTATTTACACCTTAGTCATAGGTTCACTTAGGTTAGTGAGTTAAGATGTAACTTTAAAATTTTCAAGTAGCCAATAGGATTGCACCATTTTGTTGGCTATTCTAGGTTAATCCTTCATCATCCAATCAAAAAAAATAATGTATACCTTAGAAATCCCATAAATCTTTCTTGTGAGTGTTATATTTTCATGAGAAGCATGAAAGAAATCCTAGAGACTTATTCCCCAACTTGTGAGAGGGGCGGTTGTGTTGATGGAGCATGAAAGCTCAGAGAGATTGTTGTCTCCCTTAGATGAACTTATTGTAATCTTTTCATTTCTATTAATTTAGGGTTTGTTTATGGTCTATTTCATTCATGATTTTTATCCATGTCTTAATATTGTATAATTTTATCCAAAACTTGTTTCTACACAAGATGGGGATCTTGAGGTTTTCCCTTAGCCCCCAACAATTTCAAAACTTTTGCATATATTACTCATTGCAATTTTTGACCATGCTTTCTTTGATGGTATTACAAATCTAAGGGACTTCTACTTACGACATGGGGGATCGTCACCTAATGACATGTTGGTTTCAATTCCACTCTATTTCTTACTTCCTTAGAAGGTATGACTAATCCATGGGACTTTCATTGCATCCCAAAGACAAAGGAAGTTTCTCATAACCAGTTGAATTTGTATTTAATGTTAACTTTTTCTACTCATCCATGTTTGTGCATGAAAGGTGAGTGTGATTTAACAAGTTCCAAGACTCAAATTCTCAAGTGTAGTTGTATTATTTTTATATGTTCTACTGTGAAGTGTGTGCCCACACTACCTACTTTGTAGTTAAGCATGCACCTCAAAGTGGTGCATAATGTAGACTCAAAAATGTCCCATTGACTATACATGTTACGGATGTTTGTTTGTATGTGTGAATAGTTCAAAATTTTCATTATTAAACTATTTTGATGATATTCAAGGCCTAAAACCATCTCCATGCAACCCCCATATCTACCTCATACTTATCATGGTTCATGACCAAGGTTGTATGGTCCTAGACACCTTTAACATTCGATTGACCCATCAATGTTATCAAGCACACCAATTTATCCAAAGTTTGAATCTGTTTGTCTATAAAGAGACTTTATAGATTGTCAAGCATTTATCAAGAGCAATCTTGTAACACTTCATTGGAACTGACACTATTATGCAATTTCTCTATACACTTTAGCCCAACAAATCAAAAGGACAAATACTAACTATATATTCTTAAACCTCATAAACCTCACAAACCAAACCCATATCAATTTCAATAGTGCAATATTTGCTCATTGTGAAGAATTAAAATTCGAAACATGCAAAAGCGACAAGTCAAAGCAAGAACATAGAACAAACAACTCATTTTTAAACTTACAAGGGCTAATCAAGACCATCCATACAATTATGAACGGACCTATTTCAATGCATATGTAGTTGGTGATAGGTTCACAAAGTGGCATACTCATCCTCTCATGTTTACACTAATTGGTGCTAGGTTCTCAAAGTTGTATATTCATCCTAACAAATTCAAAGTACAACGACAAGCCTCGAAACAACTCAAAAGTAATTATTCATCAAATCAACAATGATTTCAAAAATTAAGAGCCCTTTATTTCCTTGTGTTTAATTGTGTAATAAATTAGACATTAGAGGTAAGCTTATTTTTATGCATACAAGTTGCATAAAATTGTTTAGTTTGCATAAAATTATTTTGTAGCCACTATCAAAACCACTTGTTTAGATCAAAAAAATTATCAAAAGGGTTACAATCCAATTGGTACGGAAGATGGTGAAGTGCATTATCACCCCATCCAACAAGGTACAAATCCTAGAGGATACCATTAAGGGATGGCATTAGGTTTGAGCCCTAAGAGAATTTCATAGAATAGATACCTCTTTATCCTTGACACTAAGCCAAATAAAGTTGATTATCCGTGCATGTGTGCTCATAGATACTAACACCCTTCAATAGATCAAGATTCTTATCGTTCAATTAAAAAAACCACTTGTTTAAATAGTATAAATCTTCTACAAATAACCTCGTATCATCCCAATTGAACCCTGTCCAAGTTTCTATCATTAAAGTACCATGGAGGACAACTTAAACAATGGACAAAGTAAACCATAAAACTATTACTAATATAACAAGAAAAACTGCGTCACAATGTTTTAGCACGTCAATTAATATTTACCATTTATTATTCATTTAAATTGATATATCACCTATATATATATATATATATATATATATATATATATATATATATATATATATAATAAATTATTTATAATTATTTAATTATAGAAAATATAAATTATTTAGTTATAGAAAATATAAACTATTTATAATTATAAATTTTTTCTAAAATAAGTTATTTATAATTATTTAGTTATAGAAAATATAAATTATTTTTAATTATTTAATTATAAGTTTTATATGTATAAAACTTATAATTAAATAATTATAAATAATTTATTTTATAGTGTGTATATATATATATATACTATAAAATAAATTATTTCTAATTATTTAATTATAAGTTATTGTTTTTCATTAAAACACCTTGTACACATAATGTATAAAACTTATAATTAAATAATTATAAATAATTTATTTTAGTGTGTGTATATATATATATACTATAAAATAAATTATTTCTAATTATTTAATTATAACTTATTGCTTTTCATTAAAACACCTTGTACACATAAATAACAACTAATTATTATTTTTCTTTTGTACGGTTAATATCTTCCTAACAATTTACAGTCAAATCACTAGTCCTCAATATAGTTTATGTAATGTATACATTTTTTTTTGAGATAATTTATTAGATATTAATGAATTGAGACCGTCCATAACATTACAGAAAGCTTTTGGATAAAATTGAGCATTGATTGTTTAAACATCAACGAGGATATAAAACATATTGTTAATGGATAAAACTTAAAATCCCTTATTTGTATAGTATAATAAATGAGACAAACAACAATAACAGGGAGGTTGGCATATCATGCCCGATATCAAAGTAGATTTGAGTGGGCTCTAAAGACGCCCCCACGAAGACCATTATAACAATAAAATAATACCAGAAAGATCATTCTAAAAGCAAGGACTCCTACCACTTCTGAAAAATTTAGACTATTTGTCAACATACCTGAAGCTCTTTTTTTGGGGGTAATGATAAGAGTAGGGTTTTGAGAGCGGCCCTTCCCTCTTACATAGCATTTGATTGGAATTCATAACCAACTCTGGGACACAATGCAGGGGGGACAATCCCCAAAGATCCAAAAGACCAAAGAAAAACAATGCAAACAAAGAGAAGGTCCGACCATAGAAGGAAAAAACCCCGCCCAGAGAGGAAAATAAGGAAATAAGATGACCACAATATTGATCAGCAGCAGAAGAATAACAAAAAAAAAAGGCAAACTAGCATAGTTCAAGAAAAGTGACTAAAGGTGATAAGCTTATTCCAAAAATCCAAACAACATACCAGAAGCTATCAAACTAGAAATTTAACATATCAACGAACAAATGTAAATTTAAATTTAAAAATCACACCATTATTTTAAGCCTTCTTCCTAGCCACCATAACATTTGCATCCACATTGTCATCCCATGCCTTACATAATTCACAACCAAATTCCCATCACCATAATACTAATAGCCAAAGCATTGTTGCCAAAGACCTTTATACTACAACTCATCAATTAGATGGTTGAGATCAACCATCTGCAAGGGGCACTTTTAATCCCTTAACTCTTCCTTATTCACCCTAGCACCCTTGTGCATAATTTGCTTGATAGTGTTAAATTACTAGGAAAGAATGGCGAGCCCAATTCCTCCCCCCCCCGCCGCCCCCCCAAATCTCCTCAGCGTCTTAAAAAACTATGCTTCTCCCACGTAACTTCTCCCTCTGAAGGTCGAACATGTGCATTTCTAGTGTTTGGATTGCGACATTTTTGGCATGTGCATTGAGCGACCCATTTTTAGAATCTCTCTCTCCTAGGTCGTTGTATTTGTCTCCTCATCCTCTTCCAAAGTGTGCAACTTATCAAGCAACACCTAAGGAGATGGGCCTTCCTTGATTTTTCATCAAAACTACAATTTTTCATTAGCAACAAGGCTCTCCCCATACCTCCAACAATTTCAGTAAACTCCTTCAAAAGCCCTAAGCAAAAATTGGAACTTGTTGAAGTACATTAAACAATTCAAGTTTATGTCACCTTATTGATTCGTTGATAAAGGTTGACCCTATTGTTTGATTCCATTAAAGTATAGAGCACTTTTACAATGGATTTAGGTTAAGACCCACCATTGCTATTTCTCATTTCGAGCTTTGCTTTTACAATGGTAGTGGGTTAAGACCCACCATTGCTATTTCCCATTTCAAGCTTTGCTTTAAAGCTTTAACTCCATTGTAAAACTAAGAAGCCTTCACCTCTAGAAGCATGGCCAATCGAGACAATGTTGGGTCATGGTTACTAGGGAGTAGGAGATTTACCAATCTCCTCAGGGACCACTTGCTTTAGAGCAATCAAACCTCCTAGCCCTACTCAGATAAGAAGCCCAAGAAGCCCCTCACTACCACTCAGATTTATAAAGTTGTCATAATTGGCCCCATCACAACATTTAAAGACTTCACATAAATTATTGAGTCTCATTAGACCAAGCAATAACATATTTCGAACCATAGTAGCATTAAACGTCTGAAATAGAAATCAAGAGTATTAGTGTTTTTCAAAAAATCATGATTAATCAGGAAAAAGTCAAAAAAACTTAAAACTATTAGGTAATTGCGAAAAAAAAACTGTTTTTTAAATTTAAATGCATATCCATCACATAGAGATACATATTAAAGATTTCAATTGCATAGACAACAGATATAGAATATAAGATGAAGATAAATAAAATTGTACGCCATCTAAATCAATCAATTGTTTTCTTTAATTACTTTTTTGAAATATTCAAATTTCATTACATTTGCATTTCAACATACATATTATTGTCGTTTACAAAAGAACAAAAAAAGGGAGAGAGCAAATGGTGGCACATAGACTATGGACCAACAGGGCTACACTTCAACACATTTTCAGAGTTTTTGCCTCTCTTAATTCGAGAGGCAACCTCGATTTCAACCCAGCGTCATTCATGGCATCAAAGTCAATCCTAAAAAAAAAGCTCTTCATTCTTTTTGAGTCACTCAGAATATAGATCGATCAGATGATCTTCTTTAATGGTACCTGACATTATAAAATACAATACATATGTTAATGACTTATGGGAGTAATATTTTAAAAGAATATAAATCAATTTTTCATATAAATTGAGAATTAAAAATGTAACATTTATTAACTTTAAGTTTTCTTCAGCTTCAAAGAAAGATTGTGGTGGACAAATTTTAAATTATTCATTCGTTTTCGAGTGAGTCGATTGCATTTTTTTAAGTGTATATGCTCGAACACACTCCAATAACACTCGCAAATGGATAAAATATATGACTGGGTCAAAATGTGTATTGTCATCCTTCGAAGGAGTTTGATTTCTTTGCCAAAAAAAATCACACCATTATGCTGCAAAAATATATTTTGTTAACATTGTAATATACAGTTACACAATCTAATTAAAATTTAACACTTTAACTATGCATATGAAAAATATTCATCTACATAATTGGAAAGTCTTCATTCCTGTGATGGTGGCCTTACTACATAAAAAACCCCTTCCTTATTTGTACATTGGCAACTCTCACATAGCTTCTTCAAAGCCCTACTCAATAAAAAACATTCTTTCCATGCACTTAAATAAGTCGTATGTGACATTTACATCATCTCAAAATAAAATATTTTAAAACAATGTTGGATTGAAGTACCCAGTTGTATGAAAGGGAGATTGTATTTGTCGATTCCATCTGTTATCAACTATCTCTCATAATATGTATTTTATCTCGTTATTTTTCAATATGTCCTTAATAACTTCTTTGGCCCTATCTATTACTTCATACAAATAACCCATAGAGGGTTTATCCATATCAACAAGTCTCAAAACTCGTATTAAAAACTCAGAGAATAACACAATTTTTTTATCTCTTTTCAAAAAAACGGTGAAAGAAAATAGTCATTCACTATTCTCCCATCCATATATTTTGCAAAGGAACATTCCATCCGCTCACTTGAAACGAATATTTGTTTCAAATTTATTTGTTGAAAAAAACTTTGTAAGACAAAGAAGTGGTTTACAAACTTTGTCCCTCTAGCCAAATAAGTTCCTTGCCATTTATGAAAGTCCACATCATACTAAGAAACCCTTATGTGATTATATATGAACTTTGTGATTGTGCAAGCTTTTTTCAAAACCTCTTTCATCGATAGAATTTTGTCCATATCTAAGATCAAATCAAGCCAATGTACCGCACATAGATTCCAAAAAATAGTTGTATATTTCTTCATAAGAAGCCTTCCAACAATAACATAAATAACAGCATTATCAGTAATAAATTGGACCACATTCTCTTTTCTCACCTCAATCAAAACCTCATCAAATAGATGAAATAGTGTCTCACTCAATTTTATCTGATCAAATGCATCGACACTCTTAAAAAACACAGTGTCAACGTCAAACAACACGAGAAAGTTGATGAACATGTGATTCAATCTATCTGTCCATCAATCTAACATGATAGTGCATCTTAACTGTGTCCATTCATTGCGATGTTTTACAAAAACATTGTTTACATCCTATATGACATCTTTCAACAAATTTGTCCACAAACCCTCGTATGATGGGGTTGAAAACTTTGGACCTGCAATTGCAATTGCATCCACTATACTTTGTTAGTATGGAGATCTAGGCACATTAAATGATAAGCTAAAAGAGTAACAAAAATTAGAAATAGTCTTCTTTACTTGCTCATGCACAATTTTTTTCAGCGATTACTCCCCAATGTGGTTTGCACTCTAAGGTTAGCACGAAGACTAAAGAAAGCATGAGTGTTTCATCCACCTATATTTGACCCACAAGGCACTGATATAAATGTCACTTGATACCTCTCATTTCCCTTTCCATGTTATGTTGATGGCCCAAGAATGTCATCATATTCTTCATCAGCGTTTGCATCTAAAGAGTTAGAACCTACTTTCATACTTGTTTTTGTCTTTTTTGCCTTCAAATTTGAGTATCGTTGAAATGATGTTATAGCTTGATTGGTGACATCTATAGGACATGCATTAATACAAAGTATAACTTCGTGCCTTTGTCTTGTCAAATACTACTTAAAGTGGTATGTCTCTATTGAATATATGTCCACAGAAATTGCATTTGACCTTGTTTGAGTTGTTTGGCTCGACTTCGGTACCATAATTCCATGCAAAATAATTCACATGTGGCATGATGATCAATTCTACGATGTGGCATAATTTTTTTGGTTTAGACGCTGAAATATTTTGAAAGTGTTTAGTTTTTTCTTATCACTCCTAGAAGAAATTTTTATCACTCCCACTTTTCAATATACCTAAATCTCCAATAGTCAAACTGCTCAATATACAATACATATTTTTATATACTCTGAAGTATATGAAAAAGTAATAGTATGAAAAAACAATTCTCTCAATATACCACCCTCTCGATATACCAAACATTTTTATATACCTCACCTTCCTATATCCCTGAAGGTACATAGAAGAATAATAGTATATAAAAAATAGATGTACATGAGAGCAGAGTGATGTGAAATTAGAGTGACACTTAAAAAAATAAAACGTGAAAAGTCTCAAATCTATCTAATGAAAACCTTGCTCACAGAGCACAGTTCAAAGCTTATAGGCACGACATCTGTTTGAACTGAACTCATTGTGCCGAATTTACAACCAAATGATGGATCTCATTATTAAAAAAAAAAGAATAGAAAAGAAAGTATTTTAGAGATGCTTTATTTGCCTTTATTTTTTTAGTAAAATTTTGTGTTCCAACAATTGTTAGTAATAAATACATATACAATAAAATAATATAAGAACATAACCTCAAAAAATAAAAATAAATAAATATTATTATTTATTTTGCGTTAAAAAATAAAAATCATTACAAAGTTAAAATTAAGATAAATGATTTTTTTTTTTAGTGTTTAATTTTTATTAATCGAAGTTAATTAACATTAATTGATTGCAAAAAATTATTGTTTTTTAATATTTTTTAAATTTAAATTTTACTATTAAAATAAATAAATAAATAAATAATTTTAGGATGAAGAAAAATGATTTTTTTTTTTTTTTTTTTTAGTTTTGAGTTTTTATTAATCTAAATTAATTAACATTAATTCCTTGCAAAAAACTATTGTTTTTTAATTTTTCTTTATATTTTAATTTTTAATAATTTCAAACTATAAAACATATTAAAAAAATATAACGTTTAAATTTTAATATTAAATTTAAAAAAAATAACTCTAACCTTAACATAGAAAGTAAAATTAAAGTTAGAGGTAAGAAACACTATCTTTTTTGTAGTTTCTTTTTTTTATCAATCAAAATTAATTAACATTAATTCATTACAATAAATTATTATTTTTTATAGATTTTATTTTTTATTAATTACAAACTATTAAAATTATTAAAAATAATAATAATATATTAAAAAAACCTTAACCCTAACCTTAACCAAGTTCGAATTAAGTTTAAATTTTAATTATTAATATATATATTTTTTAAAAAACCCTAACCCACCCTAACCTTATTCGTACAACCCTAGCGCTAATCATACAATTAGAGTTATGTTTAGAGAACATGAATATTTTTTAATTTTTATAGTTTTTATTTAAATTTTAACATATATATTATAAAAAAAAAAAACTCAAGTTCTTTAAAAATTTGAACAGAGTTAGTTAACACTGAAGAGAAAATGTTGAATTTGTCACTGAAGATTCTCAAACCTATCGAACCCGTTCTTGAAAATCTCTATGTTATCATTGTTTGAGTTATTTTGAAAATCTGCTTTTGAAAATTTTAAGAAATTTGCAAAATTTATGCGTAAAAATGATTGAATTTTATTTTTTTTTGGGTATATGAAAATGAAAAATCGCGATTCCAGTGGAAATCGCGATTTAAACCTATTTAAATTGCATTTTTTTAAAAACCATAAATTTTTCATGGTTTTTTTAGATTATTTGCCCAAGACAACACTTTATCGTCTAGCAGGGGTTCGCTGGGTTTAAAACGTGGGCTTTTGACCCAAAAAATCAGTTTCAGCTGCGACTATAATCACAATTTTTTCGCAATTTCTGCTTCTATGCTTGGAACCATCGAGTTTGATGCACTCCTCTCCTTTTTTGTCTTTATTATTCGTGAAAATAAACACTATATGACAGGTGCTCCAATGGACTTTTATTGTTGGCCTAAGTTTGTTCTTAATTGTGCAGGGAAATTGAATATAATTTCTATTTCCATATCATAAGGCTAGCTTCCAAAGAAAATGACAGCTGCATGAGGAAGCCAAAAACATCTTTCTATAAAAAGCATCTTGGATAACTGATTATGGAAAACCAGCTCTTTCTTGGGGGCTATGTAAAAACTCTCCTCTTACACAAGATCAAACCTTAACCTTTAACCATGACTTCCATCTGGCTTAATGGTGGCATGTATATGATGATTGGCCTTTCCCTAAATATAAAAGTCGCAGCTCTACAACACCCTGAACAAAGGACAGTCCTCATTTTACTAGTCCGAATGTTTTAGGCATAACTATATTTACCAAGCTTGGGAAAACATATTGAATTAATTCAAACCACTAGTGCGTAAATGGGCATACTTTAACTCGGGGCAACATCAAAAGGAGAGAGATCAATGGACCAGGGATTTGTTATTTATGTAAGCAATCTGATGACTTTATCGTCAATCTCGACTTCAAATGTCCTTTTTCACGATCTACTTGGGCTGGTGGACGAATTTGAGAAGTTTCCAGCTTACAAGAGATCTGCTTGATATGCGAGAGAATTGGAATAAAAATATTTATTCCTCTCCTACTGTTAATCAGAATTGGCATGCTGGTATTCCATCTATCGTAGGAAAGATATGGCTTCAAATGTAAGGATATCAACAAGAAATGCAGACTAAGCCCAACAAGTTTGAATTCAACCTATTTCTATCATAAAAAGTCATTTATTCTCCATTTGCTTCTCCCGTTCAATATGAAGTTGAAAGAAAGAAACGTACATTTTGGTCTTGGTTTTCAGGAAAAAAACTGCAATTATTGCCAGGGAAGATTAATGTGGATGGAGCCTTATAAGGTACACGGTGCAAGTATAGCTGTCATCATAGAAATTGTAGAGGGGATATGGTTGTAGCTTTTCCTTATTGTCTCTATTCCGTTGCAAATATTATGTCAGAGGCATTAGCCCTAAAGCAAGCTCTGCTCATAACCAGTAATACTTGTCCAGGAGCTCAAGTTCAACCAGATTCACAATTACTTATTCTGAATATATCCATTGCTGAAGCGAACTTGTTTGTCCAGGATTTTCTGAACATTTCAAAGAATTTTCAAAATATCAGTTTCAAAAACAAACAAAATAGTAACAAATTTTGCTATTGACAGAGATCAATGGATTTTTAAAGTCGCTCATCCAAACTCACTACACCAGATGGATTATGCTGGGTTCAAAGAAAAGATTCAGGCAAAAACAATTGGGATTACCTTGATTAAGATTCAAGAAGAATATCCCTATAAGCAAGGCAAATATGCATCTTGGTAACTAAACAACACTTCGCATGCCTCACAGCAACAATATGATGATGACACTAATCACTATTAGCAAAGCATTTATCTGCATCTTCACTGCAGTCAAGAGGGATATTTTGTTTGAAATGAGCATCTTACGGCCCGATAAAGACATTAGCATCGACACCATAGGTAGAGCTCTGAGAGACCTATCCAAAGAAAAAGGGCTATGTATTGGATTCAGGCAGCAACAGTGCTTATAACAGGCACCTATATGCTACTGGTTACTCATTGAAATGCTACCTATCAGCATCTTCGCAAGCAGCCAACTGGTGGTGCTTCAAATTACTTGCTGGCATACAAATATATCTTATATGGCATTGCTAAATACACACCACAGTAATGGCAGTGAGAATATCTACATTTAGATACAATTATCATAATGGCAATATCGCATTTCAGCTGATAACTAGTTTATCTCCCAATGAATCAGCTCTTTGACACTTTGATTAGTGAGGAAACAAAGTGATTATTAATTAGGATTTAATTTCTTGCTTGGTTCGAAAAAAAATATTGCATTTCATTGATAAACAGGGAGATCTCTTCCTCGAGGCACAAGTAGACAACAGCCTTTGGATAGACAGGGTGCAAACAGTGGAGTTTTACACACTGACACATTGCAGTGTCCAATTAAGTTTAGAATTCTTACTACAGAAAAGAATAATATAAGGATCACCAATTTTGCAGATCCTTGTTTCCTGTGTCTGAGGCAAACATCTTTCTACCGTTGGTCAAGCAATCTTTGAAGCCCCATCAAAGTTAATTTAGAAAAATACGAATCTCCTTTGGTGGCAGAGTTACCGACACAACACCAAGAAGAGAACCAAGAAATCAGCTAAAATTTGATCCAATTCCCTGACCAGCTTTGAGATTGTTGTAATCAAATTTAAAAATATCCTACAGAGACAAGTTATCTTCGAACATTAAGGAAAACTGGAACCCCAGACAATAAAACTAAAACAATATAGACAATCATACAGAGATATATATATATATATATATATATAAATATACACACACACCAAGAAGAGAGCCAAGAAATCAGCTAAAATTTGATCCAATTCCCTAACCAGCTTAAAGATTGTTGTAATTGAATTTAAACATATCCTATAGAGAAAAGTAATCCTCAAACATCAAGGAAAACTGAAACCCCAAACAAGAAAATTTAAACAATATAGAGAATCATACAGATATAAATATATACACACACACAAACAAGTTTGGCAATGTTTACTTTCCTAACACTTCTCGAAGTCCATTCAAGCGGTGCCAACTAGACAAATGAATGTAGTCATTCTGCAATAAAATCCATACGATCCTGTAGACGTGTTTATTGCCAAAATATATGATAATTCCTTGTAAGGAACAGAAAAACGGTAAGGGTTTTAATCTCCAATCCATTATCTATAAAGAGCAAGTGCGAAGGTTGGCAAAAAAGAATAAATAAGGGCAGAAAAATAATAGATTAAAAAGTGAATGGTATAACAAGGATAGCAAGGCCCCATACATAAGCAAGCATGAAATGTCCCTTTAGGGTTGAATTTAGATCAAAGAGGTTTCTCAGCCAAACCCTAACACCACGTGTAAATTCTAATTCAAATATCGAACCCTAATCAACAATTATGATTTTTCTCATTTTTTCATTTCAAATCATAAATAAAAATTACTGAAAATGCAATTTTCCAAATGCAAAACAATAATTAATCCTCGAATATTCACAAATAAATTATGAATATTATTACCAAAATAAATACCATGTTTTATGAATTTTCCTAATGAATAATCACTAGAAAGTACCAATAAAAATAGCAGAAAATGATTAAATATTCGGAACTGCTTTTTTAGCTTGAAACAAGGCTTGAAACCCTAAGATTTGACCCCAAATGAGGTCGCTAAGCTGTTCACTGCCGTAGGGTACCAAGTACAACTCTCTAATAGCAATCGACAATGCTCAAAACCCTGTGCTATCCCTCCAAACTAGTTGATGCCTTGCTTCTCTAGTTGCTGCCCTAATTTCTGAGCTCCAAACCCTAGTCACCAGCCCTAAAAGGGGCATTTCAATTACTGCCCAAAATATGATGAAGATTCTGTAAAAATCAAACCGATGAAGCTCGATACAGCCCCTGAATGAGGATGCCCTAGTTGAATGTAAGGGTTTTCGTCCTTACTCCAACTACCATTGAAGGGTTCATCCTCAATGGATAAGTAAAGTGTTTTCATGCTTAAACTTAAAGAATTCAATTATCAAATTATACATAACCCAAAATGAGCTCCTCCATCTCCTTTTATATCCTTCCCACTCAAAACCCCACTTTATTTTTTTAATAATAAAACATAAGTTGCGGACATTTTTGGCTACTTATTGATATTATTAATTTTACTTTTAAGTATTTAAAAATACTTTTTATTTTAATTAGAATATTATTTTAATTTAGAAAAGGGGACATTACAACCCACCCTTTCCAAATTTATTTGCCCTCAAGCAAATGCAAGCTCTTATCTCCACATACCATCATACCGACGTGAAGATATACATTGTAATGCTCCAATAACCCAAATCTTGTACCTGTCAAATGAGAGAATTCTTGCCAAAACAAGCTCATATATTTGTTATCCTTCTTCCTATGATGTTCTTTGGCAGCCCATGAAGTTTGAAAATTTCCTTGAAACAAAGATCAATTATTACCTTAGACCTGCCATCCTCATTTTTCCCTTAAGAAACAGCGTCAACAAATTTATTCTTTGTATATTCAGTTGCACTAGAAACCCTCTAAGTTGTTGTAACTTCAGCCCTAGAGCAAGAAATTGATGAATAATCGGAAACTTGACAAGCTAAAACATATTTCAAAGTGGCATCATGGGGACTGAAGATGTTTGCTACAACAAAGTGCTTGCTGGAAATTTGGAGTATGGGTGTCCCATTGTACTTTTTGCACAAGAAGCAAATATGTTAGTTAAAACCAAGGCTCTCCACCTCCCTTTTTACTTCTTCCAAGCCATATAGGAGTGTGGTTCAAATCTCCTCCTTTGTTTGCACCCTTAACCACACTCCCTTCTCAATTGGCAGTTGGAAACATGTTTATGATAGCCTAAGAAAGCATTAAAGGGCTGCCTATGCTGTACCAAATAGCACCCAGCATAACATAATTGCCATCATGCTCAAAACTTGCCCCTAAACTGAGAATTGCACATATTCCATGGGCTGAAAACACTCCCAAAATGATTGAAATCAACTTCTCATTCCCAAAAGAGATTACATACACAGTTATGTATCCGGTGGTTAGTGGACTGTAATCATGCATAACAGCTTTCTTATCATATGATCTTTCAATTTGGCAAAAGAGATTACATACACAGTCATGTATATGGTGGTTAGTGGACTGTAATCATGCACAACAGCATTTTTATCATCCACATTAATGAGAATTTTTGACAAAAATTCGCCCTTTGCAAGTTTTCGTTTACAACATACTTTCAACATGGACTTGATGACTCTCAAGCTCAACCAAATGAGCTGGTACTGTTGTGGGCAGCATGAAAAAAGAAGTATAGTTGTTGCCCTCCATGGTTCCCTTGGCCATTTTTAACCATACATGTACCTTAGAGATGTGTCATCCACCTTCCTTGGTGGAATCCTCCATTCTTACTTGCCAAAAATTCCATTTCCAGCCAAGACTCTCCCACATTTCTTAGAAGTACTCCTTTAGGGTAGTACAAAAGCACCCATTATGATCTCCAATGATCATTAAGGCTCTCCCTTTAAGTCTATTATAAGGTTCACAATTTTTTCTGAAATACATAAATTTGAACATAGTCCCGACCAATTTTTTCACTCCAAGTGACTTTCCTCGCATCTCTATCTTCATGTGGTTGCCCCAAAAGAAGACAGCCTTGCCATGATGCACAAAAAAATACCAATCTTGCCAAGTGTTCCCTTCCATACATACGCAGAGCCTTACAATCATACACCCTAGATGGCATGTGAGTGCACAACAAATTAAGGACACTTTCACACCTTGGGCTGCCCTTGACTCGCCCATCCTTCCTTTCACTATGGAGTGGTTTTGTGACCTCTTCATCATCTTTTACCATGCTTAGAATGAGCTGAGTTTTCACCCTCTGAAGTGGCTGCGTCCACGCAGAATTTCCAGATTTAATGGCACTCAAAATAGGCCCAGTTCCCACACATTTGAGTGGCTTCTCCCACAAATAATTCTCAAAGTTTTTGGTACTTGAAGTGGGCTGAGTTTCTATGAAATGGAGGGGTTGTCCTAACAAAAAAAAATCAGAATTTATTATACTTACCAAATATGGAGTGGGGTGAATTCCCTCATGTTGTAGCGGCTGCCCCAACTCAGAATTTGCAGCCTCTTCCCATGGTCTGAAAATTTCTGTGCAACCCTCAAGTTCTAGCCTCTTACTGGATAGACGGAACAATTCGGACCAGCAAGCATAACTTTCAACCCAAGGACCTACTTTTTGTGAGATGATCTTTATTGATCTTCTTGTACGCCATTCCTTTCGAGGAAGGACACCAATCAGTTTGTATGCAAGCTGGAAACAACTTACGGCAGCCATGAATTCTCTGATTCTCCACCTCAATCTGAACTATGTTCGCTGAAGTCTTCATTTTCTTTAGCTGGAACCATTCACCAGCATTTCCCAATGATTCAATGGCCTTAAAATGATCAAGTTTGCAGTTATTCAATTTTGAAAATGACGATTTATAATCTGATTTTTCCATAGTTACCAGGTTCGAAAATCCGAATACGTTCAGGAGGCCAAAAAAATGCGGAATACGGAATTGTTGAAAAACTTCGAAAAAACCCGATAAAATCTGGTTTGGAAAAAAAAATATATATATATATATATAATATTTCAATCTATTAAAAAATGAATAGTATTTTAACACTCAATATTTTTATATTATTAAATATTTATTTAACACTTATTTAAAAATAAACATAAAAAAAAGAAAATAAAAAATATTTAAAATATAATTTTAAAAAATTTAAAAAAATAAAGAAATACATAACTTTAAAAAAAATAAAAGTCATAAAAAAATAATAAATTAAAACAAAATTAAAAACAAAGCATAAAATAAATTAAAACAAAACTTAAAATAAAAAATTATAAACAAAATTAATAACAAATGTCAAACATAAAATAAAAAAAATTAAAACAAAACATTAAAAAAAAAAAATGTAAAACAAAACACAACCTAAACCTTACCTCCGGCCTCATCCCCGTCCCTATCCAAGCATAGAGGAGCCCAACTTCTTCTCTGCCTTACTCGACGATTCCAACCTCCTCGCCGCTGGTGCACGCAAGTTGTGTAAGGCGCCCACAATGCCACGACAAGGTTTAACATGTCTAGTCACACCGCCCACCACAATACATCTCATGTCACAACGTCCACAATCCAACGTAGGGTAGAAAGAATCGACGGCCCCAACGTTCAACACGACAATCTGCAGATTGCTAATAGTCTCACTCTCAACCCTCACTCATTGAGCCAATTTTTACTGCGATTTTTATTTCAAACCATAGTTAGAAGGTTCAAATTCGACGAAGATAAAATTCAGTTCGAATTTGAATTCGGAGAGAAATTGAAAAAAAATCACCATTAAATTTGAATGGTAAAAAACATTTTATTTATATAAAATAAAATAAAAAATTTAAAATATAAATACATAACTAAAAATAATAATAAAAAATTTAAACAAAAAAAATAGAAAATATTTCAATTATAAAAATAAAACATTAAAAAAAAATTTAAAAACATAGAAATTAAAAATTAAAAATATATGATGCACAAAACAAAATTATAAAACATAATTTAAGAAAAAACGTAATGAAAAATTAAATTAACAAATAAAAAACAAAATGTAAAATAATAAATAAAAAATCAAAACGTAAAATAAACTTGAAATATTAATACAAAACATAAATCAAAAAATAACAAATAAAATAAATTAATTAAAACAAACCTTATTGATGGCTACCTCCCTGAGTCCAGTTCTCGTCGTTAGCTATGTAGATGCAATCACAAGAATCTCGGCGTCACTCAAATGGCAAATAGACTTCCATTGTCGATTATCCGCCTTGATCCCACCGCCATCAATCATCCATGCCTTCATCCCGACGACCCTACAAGTGTCGTCCCTTCCCTCACATCTACTACCCACGACGTCCCTTCCCTCCCATTCCCTGCGCATGTCATCCCTACCTCTCCCATCTGACACCGTGCTTATAGTTGCAGACTTCAACAGCGTCCAACACATCACGCAATTTTAGCTATTTTTGGTAATTTTTATTACCCGATAAAGAATCGACAATTTTCAAACTAAATCGAACGCATTAATCCAAAAAGCTTAAAAAATGCAAAAAATTTCAAATTTCATCCAAATGCGGCCAACCCTGGTGACTATGGATTTTTCCAAGGTTAGCAATCTGAAAAGGAACAGCGGTTGCATGGTTGAAACCTTTGTGCAAAAACATGAATTGGAAGCATTGCAGTGACTGAAAACACTTCAAGGAACGCTGAAAACCCTTTTCCAACAGTCACCAACCAGAACTTGCTCCTCATATCTGAAAAGGCTTGCCAACCCACTTGTATGGGTGTAAATGAACTCAGAATTTGTATGACAGCAGCACTAAGCTTGTAATTTTCTCCTGAATCCCACATCAATATTGAAAATTTACTCCCCGTCCTTGCATCTTCTTGGAGAAATTTCTTGCTCTATTTAGTGCCCTTCATCTTACTCTCATTATTAGCATGATCATTATGACGATCAAAATATTATAAGTACATAGTATGATGGTGATACAACAAATCTTTGTTATAAAAATAATTAAATTACTTACCTTTATATGTTGGTCTAAAAATTCTAGCAAGTGGAAGATCATCATACAAAACTTGTGAGACCCCTCCCTAATGTGCATACTTCCCAACAAGACCATGGGATTCCTCTTATTTCAGAGATGCATTCTTGGGTTCTTGTTCTTTTATCTCCTCAGCAATCTTTTGAGATTTTGGATTATATCTCCTTAAATCACAGGACTTTTGTAGTGTCAACATGGCCTGAGTTGGAAAAAATAAATGTTGACTGTGACAAGATTTGAAATCCCCTTCACACACTGCCAAAATCTTGGCTCTGAAACCACTGAAATGTCCCTTTTAGGTTGAAATTATATCACAGGAGTTTCCCAACAATACCCTAACATCACATGTGCAAATTCTAATTCAAATATCAAACCCTAATCAACAATTATAATTTTTTTGATTTTTCCAATTCAAACCCTAGATAATTTTACAAAATGTTAGAAATACAATTTTTCAAGTGCAAAGCAATAATTAACTCTTGAATATTCACCAATAAACTATGAATATTATTGCCAGAAAAAAAATACTTTGTTTTATGAATTTTTCTAAAGAATAATGGCTAGAAAATACCAATAAAAATAGCCAAAAAAGATTAAATATTTAGAACTGCAGTTTTGATTTGAAACCCTCATATTTGACCCCAAAAGAGATTGCCCAACTCTCATACACAATTCGCTGCCCTAAGGTACCAAGTACAGCTCTCTAAAAGCAAATCCACAATGCTCAAAACTCTGCAATGTTCTTCCAAACCAATCACTGCCCTACTTTTCTGGGCATTGCCCTAATTTCTGGGCTCCAAACCCTAGTCGCCAGCCCTAAAAAATGCATTTCAATTACTATCCAAGATATGATAAAAAATTTATAAAAAACAAACCAATGAAACTCGATACAACCCCTAAATGAGGATGCTCTAGTTGAATGTAAACGTTTTCGTCCTTACTCCAAGTACCATTGAAGGATTTTGTCCTCAATGGATAAGTTAAGCCTTTTCATGCTTAAACTCAAAGAATTCAATTATCAAATCATGCATGCCGCCAAATGAGCTCCTCCGTCTCTTTTTATATCCTTCCAACTCAAAACCCCACTTGCTTTATTTTTCAAATAATAAAACATAAGTTGCCGACATTTTTGGCCACTTAAAAATATTATTAATTTTACTTTTAAATGTTTAAAAATACATTTTATTTTAACTAGAATATTATTTTACTTTAGAAAAGGGGACATCAAAGCTCAATGGTTTGACAAGGATAACAAGGCCCCAATCAGAAGCAAGCATCTCGTGAAAGTGGAAAAAAATTAAGAGTGAAAATGTCATATGCGTGTAATAATTTGTTGCAACCATTGCTCTCTTCAAAGTCACTAAATCCATGCAAGTGGGTGAAAATGTCTTATGCGTGTAATAAATTCATTGCAACCATTGCTCTCAGTCACTAAATTCCTGCTAATATTGAGAAACAGAATTGGGCGTGATTAAAATTCTGAAATCATGCATAAGCAATCGTTTACAACCATTGCATTTTTAACAGTAACAAAATCATGTTAATATTGACAAAAAGAACAGGGTGTGGTTAAAATATCTGAAATCAATAGCTTCTTTCACAGTTTTGTATAGTTTCGTCGCCATCCAGCTCTTTACTAGAGAGTTAAATATATTTGAAATAGCCTCTTTTGCATACTTCTATGTCATTAATTCCAGATAAAAAGCCCCAAAAAAAATTACCACATTTACTGTCATTTCATTATAGCATTTTAACCAAGTGAAAATTTGATTACAAAAGTTCTATATAACTATATCTCTCAATTACAAAAGTGTTCACACAATAACCATTAGCCCTTGTTGACTGGTTCCAAAGCTTCAATCATTACAACACTATTACCTCTAATAACCTGCAAAAGAAAATTTTCCTAGTCAATTAAACTTCTATTAATGGTTTAGAGGAAAACAAATAATAAAAAAATAAGGTCAGGATAAAATTTGATTTAGACCTACCACCATGCCAATCTCATTCCTATCATTGCCATTAATTTCCACAGTACCATCCAGGACCAGATTCATGAACTGGTCAAATCCTCGCAAAGTACCAACCACCATGCGATTTGCATTCAATTTTACTGGATTCCAAAAGATGTAAATTTATTAGTTAATAAAAATGACGGCAGAGTATTCTAATAATATTGTTGATTGTTGCTGAGCTCAACCTCAAATATGGAACAAATGTGTACAAATCCACCAATGCAAAATTTTGACTACAAAAATAAAAAGATCGTGCTAAATGGACAAAGAGAACAAGCATTCAATACAATCATTTCAAAAATAACTAAATGCAGAAAAAGTTCATTGTATTTATTTTGGAAATGAAGCTTTGAAGTATTAGCTTGCTTTTTTATTACAAATGGTTGAGGGTAAGTAAAGATGATTGTGAGAGGATATGATATGAAAGTCAGATTTTGATTTGACTTTGATAGAATCAGAAAGAGAGAGAGAGAATCTGTATGAAAAAAAGAGTGTGCAAGGAGAGATGGAGGCTGTTTGTGATTCAATTTCAGCATTTCGTACCCTCTGTTGACTTTATCTGGCTGCAATAGTTATGATTTATCTCTGGCTAGGCCCCTATCTATACTTAACTGGCAGGTTTCATTTTCTATTTCATCACTCTTAAACCAAGCTAAGGGGGGGCTCTTCAATTCTCTTTGGTGAGGTGAGTGACGAAAAGATCTGATTAATCTGGAAATTCTGGGTGGGACTAAGTGTGGGAGAGAGTTGTCAATATGAAGGAAAGAAAGAGGACAATAAATTTCAGTGTACGATCTCAATTCTTCTGCTAAGCCCTTCTCTGTTGGGAAATGATGTTAATTCCATCTAATTGAGCCTCAGCTTGAATAATTTTCTTTGCTATGCTTTAAAAATTTACAATACAGCATTATCAATCACTATCAGAATTGTAGTTTGTGACAGTTGGCTGGATGATAATATTTGGGCTGGGTTCCATGGATTGATCCCAAGGAGTCCTATGAGGTGAAATATTTAAACAAGGTTCCCCTTTCCACTAATAGCAAAGGCACTCAATTTTATTCTTGTACAGTCTTTACAAGCTTGATGCAGAGATAAGGATGGATGGATGGATAGTGAGATAATCTTTGGCTCTAAAGGAATTTTGTGGGAAATAGAAGAAAACCAAAGGGTCATAGTAGAGTCTTAAACCGCTGCTTCTTTTGGTCTCCTCTTTCATCTTACGAATTATGTAATCTTCTTTGATTAATTCATTCTCTTCTTAAGGATTCCCTCAGTGTGGACAGTATTATACCATCTGAGTGTTTGCTTTTCGACAGTTTTTGGATATTCAATCCCTTAAGTCAGCTTTAGCAAAAATAAAAATAATGGCTAAAAACGGACCTCTAGTTAAGTTGTTACTTTTAAGTCTGAAAAGATGACGCCTTCAATTAGCTTCTTGCAGACTAAATCTTTTGTCACCATAATAAATAGGTATGGTGACAGTGGATCCCCATGTCTCAGTTATTGGGATGAACAAGAAGATGTGGAAAAACCATTGGCCAACACACAAAACGTAGTCGTAAACACGAAAAATGTGGTTGTAAACATAATTATAGATCTCCTAGTCTATTTATTTAAAAGAAATGCCCTCGCAATATTTGGATCATATAATTCCAATTTCCTTGATCAAGGCCTTTGCAATATCGAGTAATATTTGCATGGCTGTTTTATATGCTTAACAAATGCAAAATTTCGGAGTGACCACTATTACATCTAGTATTTGGCATCTTTTGAAAAAACTAGCCTGAGACATAGATAAGATTGTAATAATTTTGTAAATGATATTATAGAGTTACGGTACAGATCAAACAACTCGGCCACTGTTCTTTTGGCAATAGGACCAAAGTGCCACCAAATGTGTGATGATTATTTCATAAACCATTAGAGAATCCTACAAAAGACAATGCTAACCAACCGCAATAAACCTGCAATCATCTTGTTGGAAATGTGCAGTATACTTTTCATGATTTACATTCCACAATTTACACTCTCTACACCATACATGCGGAATTTGGGCAGAGCGAGAGGGAGGGGTGGCCATCTTCTCAAAGGAAGAGGTCAACATTCCTGGGCCAATAGGCTATCACATACGGGCTTCAAGAGCAATGCCCCCAAATTTTTTTGGGATCCATATGGGCATTTTTGTGTGATTTTAATCCATGTTTTATATAGTGCATGGTTTTGGTACCCATTGTATTGTAATACCACTTGGAAGATTTCCTATTGATGTGCCTACAAAGAGCCACAAGTGCATTAGGGTAAAGCAGAACTAGGAAGTACATTATTGTATTGTAAATAATAGAGTTAATGCAATAACGATTAAAGTAGTTGTGTTCAGTTTTTTTCTCAAAAGGGTTTTCCCAAGTGAAAATATTGTGTATCGTGTGTGTGCCATTTTTCCTTTCTATTATAGCTTTAGATTCTGTTAGCATTGCTTCTCCTGTTAACTTTCTCTTCACTAAAAGTGACAATACTAACCACCCACAATAAACAGTCACCACATACATGCAAATAACACTATCTAGAGTTGCTACATCTTTTTCTCTAAAAACATACAAAAAAGAGGCATGCCAAGTAGGGTTTCACTCCATCCTAAATTTTGTCAAATGCAGAGTATTAGTGTTGGCAAGCAGTCACAAGTTAAATAGGGCTGACAGGGCAAAATGGCCTACAAATATTGTAGGTCATTCCAAGCTATAAACTTAATGACCGATGATGCCACAACTTGAAAGCAAGTAGATAGTGTTGACAACACAAAACAAGTAGCTACAAGTACATTTGATGAATGCCAAACAGGACAAAAGGGACAATGAATTATTTTATGGCATTCATGTTGTATAGTAGGATGACTATGACAATGCTGCAATTAGAAAGCAAGGAGATAATGTTGCCAAGTCAAAACAAGTATCTGCTAGCACTGACACCCTTAGAAGGTGCCACGAGTATCTGCTAGCACTGGCACCCTTCGAAAGTGCAACGGGGTTGCTGAAAGCCAAAAGAATTTGGAGCAGTCCCAAGCAACTACTGCAACAGAAGATGAAAATCACTGTAAATAGTTTCAACACCAGTAAACTCCCCGTCCAAGCAGTATGTTTTCTTTCTATAGAATTGGATATTTGTAGAATGTAGAGGAAGATGGAGAGGCAATTGTTTTATATGGAGATAACGAGGAGCCCTGTACATGTTGGCGATGCAGATGTGGTAGGAAGGGAAGTGGGGTAAAATGAGGCCCACGTGAAGAGATAACCATGCATTCTTATTTGACTGCATCTCTCATGTTAGATTCATTCTTTAATCAGAACCACGTATGTCATTCTACGACAGGATACAGGATAATAGATTTTATGATATAAATACATGAACCTAACAAATTTTATCCAATAGCACATCTATTTGCAGCAAGGTGTCATGCCAAAGGAATGGGGAAGGACAAAATTCAGATGTGATCCAAGGCTCTCTTTCAGATGTGTTCCTTGTTATCAATCTTTTGGGTGACAAAAACACAAAATTCACGCTTTGAACCTGGAGATGATCAAGAAAACAGAGGAAACTATCAATTCAAGTTTATTTACAAGCAAGGCTGTGAATTCATGAACATACCTATCAAGATTATGGAAGAAAATTGCAAGAAAATCGATGAATTGGTCGGTATAGCCCCCAAGAGAACTTAAAATAATCACTATGGAGGTTGTAGCCAGGATATGGTTCGCCCTTCTTCAAGAAATAAATTCTTGCAGACCTATGCATAGTCACAAGGTTCGGAAATACGAATCTGTTCGGGAGGGCAAAAAAATACGAAATCCAAAATTCTTGAAAAAAATCGGAAAAATCCAATCCAGAATATATATATATATATATATATATATATATATATATGTGAGCATAGTTTTGTAAATATGTAAAATTGACAAATACAATGAAAAGCACTAAAAAAATAATATAAGATGTTACTATTATATGATATTTATGGTTTTGGGGCCTTTTTTTGTGCAGAAAATCTAAAAAATAAAAAATCAAGCAAAATTATTTTTTTGAAAAAAAAAAAAGGACCGACATGGACAAATTTATCCATATGTGAGCATAGTTTTGTAAATATGTAAAATTGACAAATACAATGAAAAGCACTAAAAAAATAATAAAAAATGTTACTATTATATGATATTTATGATTTTGGGGCCCTTTTTTGTGCAGAAAATCTAAAAAAAAAAAATCAAGCAAAATTATTTTTTTGAAAAAAAAAAGGACCGACCTGGACAAATTTATCCAAGTTGGCCAAAAAAATCCGGAACCGGCCGGAATTTGTTCAAATCCGATCAAACCTTGTGACTATGGTCCTACGTTCCCTTTCTCTTCCATCACATTATCTCATGCTTACTTTGTAATAAATCAGGAGACTTAGACCCCGCTGGCTATATGCCCCCTTTGTTCTGGAGGTAGCTTATCTTTCTTTGTTTTTTGTCTTGGTACTATTTTCTTCCTCCTTTTTTGATTCAATAAATTTTACCTATTATAAATAAAATCAACTTTTTTCCAATGACCATTCTTGAAGAGATCAAAAATACATCATGCTACACTCAATAAAGAGAATATGTCCATGACATGTATGACCATCCACAACTTTTTTTGGTCTAACACTCTGCGAGTATGGGTTCGATCATGAGCATGTCTTTTCAAAATCATGTTGTCTTCTTACTACCAAAAGATTTGCTACTTTATAAAATTAGGTTGCAAATTAAAATTAGGAGCTGTTATTGATCGTGACCTACGTTACTGGATGTTGCTCCGCAAGCCCCAAGGCACCATATGAATCGTTTCAAGGTACAATACACAAGGTGGTATAGGCATGGTACAACCCTACCCTTGCCCCTTCAAATACTCCCATCCGGGTGTACCCTGCCTGTATCCCCGCATTTTCACGCAAAAAAACATGAATTTTTAATGTTTTTTAAATATTCACTTCATGAAAAGTCAAACATCAAAAAACAATTACAAACAAAATAAAGTATATTCTCAACCCTAAAAGCAGCTTTCACACTCATTTTATCAAAAGAATACAACACATTTACCTTTCATTGCATTTTTACCTCTCGTTGCACATTTGTTCTCTCATCTTCATTTATTCAATTGCATAGGATTGACTCTCCTTCCTTTTGTTAATCCTACACTTTGGAACCAAGGAGTTTAAGGAGCTTGCAACAAAGAGGATTGCAGATTTAAGGTAGGCTTTTTCAGTTTCGTGGTTTTTTTTTTTTTCAAATGTTTGTACATTTGTAACTAGTTTTAATTTTTTTGTTATTATTTAAATATTCTTTCAACAAATGCCAAATGCTTTAAATTTGAATAGCAATATTATTATATTTTTTCTAAGGACTATAGAGATTTGTCGGAATGTCTCACGCAGCAAATGCTAGTTCAATGGGCCAGGGGATACACTCCAAAGCCAATCCACAAGCACCTCTTTGCAAGTATGTGACGATGTTAGAATAGTTGTCGGTGGAGAGTGTTTCCTTTGGCTTTGTTCATAGTGTAATTGTCAATACAAGAGCTTGTATAATCGAGTGAAAACCCATTTGTATGTGATTACCGACATTGGGATCAAAGCTTGTGGTGGTCCAAGCAGGAATGGAAAACTAGGAAAAGACATGCCACAGAGAAAGAACCTTGCATATATCAAAGAGCAAGAAAAAGCAGATGCCATTGTTGGGCAAAAATCGAAACATCTTTTAAGAAAGAAAGGATCATCACCTGTTATTCCATCTTGTGCTAACGCGATGAGCCCTTCACACCCATTTTTTGCTACACCCATCGTGGCCACAGAGGAAGAGGAATCACCTCTTAGTCACAAGAGAACAAAAGATGCAGGCCCATTGAAAAGGTCATTCCAAAATAAATCTTGCGACCTAGCGGAGCAGAGCATTGGGCATTGTGTTTATGAATGTGGCCTACCATTTAATGTTGTTAGATCACCATACTGGCAACATATGGTGAAATCTATAAATGCTGCCACTAAAGGGTTCACCAGCCCAAAGTATGAAAAAGTGTGCACTACCTTCTTGATAAAAGAAAGAAAACAAGTTGAAGATGCATTGAAGTCCATCAAGGATTCATGGATCGAAACAATGGTATCCATCATTTCTAATGGATGTAAAAATATGGCAATAGGCCATTGAAAAATGTGATCACAGTGAGCCCTAAAGGGGCAATGCTTTTTAAGGCCGTTGATTGTGAAGAGCAAGTGAAGGATGCACGATTCATTGCCGACAACCTGATAGAGTCCACTGAGGCGGTGGGACCTCAAAACGTTGTTCAAATTGTAACAGACAACACTAAAAATTGAAAAGTTGTGATAGTGTCAATTGAGGCAAGGTATGGGCAAATATTTCAAACACCTTGTGTTGTTTAATTCCTCAATCTTATATTGCAAAAATTGGTGACCAAAATTGAGTGAATCAAACAAGTCTATAAAGAAGTGAACGAGATCTAAATGTTCATAAGCAACCATCACATGTCCCGAGGCACCTTCAAGTCTTCTCAAAGTTGCAGTTGTTGAAGGTAACTTTTTATTTAATCATCCATGAATCATGCATATTTTTAATTTAATTTTGTACATTTGTAATTTGTATTGTTTTTATTTTTGAATATTTTTTATAATCTTGTATTAGGTTGTTGAGACTCAGTTTCCCTCGCACACACTCGACTTAAAACAACTTGTCAAGGTGTGTGAAACATTGACTAGCATGGTTATCAATAACCTTTGGAGTGTATAGAGGTAGGCAAACGGTGAAAGGGTGAATTCTTGATGACCTGTGGTGGGAACGTGTGGCGTATTTGCTCTGTTTTATTGAGTCCATCGTGAGCATGTTGAGATAAGTGGATATGAATCATCCATGTTTGGGTGAGCTTTATGATGGAATCGACTCAATGGTTGAGAAGATTACATCCATCATAAATGCCAAAGAGCAAGATCCCACAAAGAAGTTCTTCAAAGAAGTACAGCCGCATCTCATTGAAAGGTTGAACAAAATGACCACCCTATTGCAATTTCTTGCTTTTGCCACAACGCCCAAATACTACAACACATAGATCATTTCTTTGCCTAAAAGAATCATACCATATAGGGATGTTGAAGTTAGTGAGGGATATAAGGCAACATTATCTACACTCTTCCTTGATCCAAAAGGACCAAGTTATAGAAGAATTTGCACATTTCATATCTTTTGTGGCTCACTACTTTGGCGTTATTTGTGACAAGTACAAGAAGGAAACCCAATTTTGGTGATACCTCCATGGGCAAGCATCCCCCCTCCATCCACCTGCAATATAAATTCTATCGCAAGATTTTAATTTTTTTTAACTATCTACCCTTCTTTTCGATGTTTTGTTTTAACTTTTTCCCTTTGTAAATTCTAATTGACTTTGTGGCTTGCCTCAATAAGTTGCAAACTCCTCAACTAAGCAGAATTGGGGTACCTACAACTTTATCCACTCGATTATGCGCACCAAGGTGGCAACAAAAAAGGAGGATTTGGTCTATGTATTCGAACTTACATCTTTCATCACATAAACACCCTGATTAAAAGGAAGGGGCAACAAAGTGTTGAGATGTGGACCTAGAGACTATTGACTCGGATGCCTCTGTTACCTACCTTTCATTGCCTGACATGAAACTAGATGGTGCTTTCACACGACTTGCATAGTGGAGCTAGTGAGAGTGGCACTATTGTTGCTTGTGGTTCTAATGAACCACATCATGATGAAGATATCACAGCCGAAGACAAAAATCAATATAGTGAATCATGAATATGCTGATTTCTTTATTTTTGTCCATACATTGTATCATTTGCACTATGTACCTGTTATAAAAATAATCTAACTTCGACCATTGAATATTATGATATTTGTCATTGAATTATGAGTATGTTTTGTGGTTATTTAACTTATTTTGTTTCCTCTATGCATATTATGTGGTTATTTTTGCTTATATAGCTATATGTTTTATATTTTTATTTTTGTATATATATTTTTGTATGACCATATCCAAGCCCCAAAAAAATCCTTGTATCCACATATCCGATT
Organism: Torreya grandis; assembly: GCA_037957365.1. Taxonomy (NCBI): domain Eukaryota; kingdom Viridiplantae; phylum Streptophyta; class Pinopsida; order Cupressales; family Taxaceae; genus Torreya; species Torreya grandis. The sequence goes on along the minus strand of JARHVA010000202.1, from coordinate 5,536,956 downwards.
CTCGTACCCGTATCCGTATTGGCAATGTAGATTGTGACCTTACGTAGAGGTCATCTTATGTGATCACAAATGATGTCTATACAATATACCTGTGCCTTAATAATTATGCTTCCTTCCAATACAACCCAAGGGCGAGGTAATCTAACATGTGCATGTCTAGCTAAACAACCACACTACTTCAATTGGTAGCCATTTAGCAGTTGATAGTTCTAATAATTGAAATTTGCTTTTTCGGCTGCCCTACATCAACTGCGAGTATCAGTTTTGCCTGGTTACATTGTTGTTTTTGTAGTCACCCCTTTTGTGATTTTCAAATTATTGATTGTCGTTGTTACTGTTTTTGAATATTTGATTAACTCATCTGTTCATCCTGTTAAGAATGCTATTCTACGTAAACTTCAATGATATATTAATTTCTGATGTAAATGTAATTAAAGTGTATTTTTCCTGCTATGGTTACTTTATTCAATATCAAGTTATCAACAAATCAATATGTACGCTAACTGTTATGATATCCCTTTTCAAGCTATTAAACTTTATTACATATACAAAATCCTAAATAAAATACAATATCATACAAGAAAACAATATCATTGGAAAAATCTAGAAAATAAAATGGAGAAAACAATTTACACCACAACTTTTACACTCCGATTGTATCAATCTCTATGCAAGTTGCAAACCTTGAAACTTTCAATTTGAAAATAAAATGCACACTTTCTTTAAAATAGGTTGATCATTTTGTCAGGCTAATGTGCCTTAACTTGTTTCTGTTCTTTTTCTTTAAATTTCCCACCGCATGTAAGACACCTCCATTTTTAAGTTAAATTTAGTTACAACTACAGAATACAAAAATCATAACAAAGGATGGCAACCCAAAAGCAATAATTGAGGGCAGCTACCGCTATTTTTCTCAGTCCGACATCATACACTTTGGCACTGTCCACAAGATTTGTCAGCAACAAAAACAATTCTATAAACTAGCATAGATATCTTAAATACATCTATCTAAAAGACACCAAGAGATATCAATATCGTGGTGCCTATATTGGATACGTCACATAGGTTAGATGGATGCCTTGATATTGATATATCTCAGCATCTTTTAGATAGATGTATCTAAGATATCTATGCTAGTTATAATATATGGGGTAATGACTATTATACCATGTCGTTTAATGCTTTGAAATAATTAATTATGATAACTTATAAGAGTAATTATAATATATGAAGGTAATATGCAATAAAAATAATCATGATATATGACTGTAATGTTCAATTATAGAAGTTATTTTGAGATGACTTAAACATAGGAAAAATATTATAAAAAAAAGTAATGCAATTAGTTTCTATATAAAAGCTTTCAATAAATTAACACATATATATGACTGGGTTGTAATTTGGTTAATTGCACATTAATAAGATTTGTAAAACAAAAGTAATGCATAAAATATCATATACTTCAAAAACTTTCTCAGAGTAGAAAGGGGCTAAAAGATTAGAAACTCAAAATGTGAATTTATGCACAGCATGCCCCTTCCAGCTACCTTCCTTAATTCCAACCACAAGATATTAATGGAATTGGAAACGGAACATTCCATTAATATGCTGGTGCAAATGCATGATGTGCAGAATAGATGAAGCCAATACATTCCTACAAAATCAATAATCTAATATAAATCTTTTTGAGGTTTTAGTCATAAGTTTAAGGAATGGTTTTATTCAACGTCAAGAAAGACCAAAAGTGCATACCAAATTCCATTTTTCTTGTTTAGTTGGATGAGATTCCAGTGTAATCATGGAGTACACTGTATAATAATCACTTAACATAGGGAAACTCCTTGCGGAGACATGCTGAATTGAATTGAAATGTGAAAGGAATGGAATGAGTGAACTAAACACACACTAAAAATGTCTGCTTTACTCAACAGACCTTTATCACCTTGTGCTAAAATGGCCAAAAATCACAGCAGCATAGAAACAAATGTATTTCCAGATTATATTATATCATATTAACTAAATATTATTATTTATGCAAAAATAAAATTTTCCTGGCATTCACGGCAGGAGAGGTGGTACTGTTGCTGTCAGCAGCGTTCACATAACAGCACTGGGTGTGGATGGGCATGGTGGTTGGTGCGTACAGCATTCATATTTAAGAAGTTAACATTAATGAGTACATATATTCAAAAGAAAACTCCTTTTTTCGTTTCTCTCAAATTCTTATCTAACAGTTATTTTATCTATATTTATTATTCAAAAGAGGATGTGCTAAAATAATGCCGACCAGGGATTCTCCTTTCATGGGCATGACAACAGGGTCTTCCCTGCCCTGCTGCCACTATAGGTTATGCCTCTCGACGTAATAATGAACAAAACTCATATTGCAATTTTTCCACTGGTACCAGACAATTTGCTAAGGATTCCTTGGGACCAAATCCTGCATCAGAATGCCTATGGGCATAATGACTTGTATTTGGCAGGCTGGATAAAATGACATACAATTTATGCAACTCAATGATCTAGAGTAAGATGACCGTGATAAAACCACAATTAGAAAGCAATGAGACAGTGTTGACAAATAGAAACAAGGAGCTGCAAGTTGCATTTGGATAGGACAAAGTGGCCAAGAAATTTTTTAATTTGTGAAGTAGGATGGCTGTGGCAACGCTGCGATTTGAATAATTATTGCATCCAGAAATGAAAACAATTACTGATTTTTAATACATCATTTCCATTCATCCAGTGACGTAATTGTGGAGTTATATTGGCAACCACTCCCCAAGACATTGAAGGCTTGACTCGCATTCTTATCAGTAAAAAACACAGAAAGAGACTGGCAAAGACTGAGGACAAATTTCAATTTACGGGTATGGAAAGCAAGAAAACTTCATACACAACATAAGAAAAAAAATAAAAATAAAACTAGCAGAGCTGCAGATGTATAAGGCTAAAAGCACTTGGAGGCAGTGGTCCACCTGCTACTTAACAGTAAGGCACTCCCATCAATGGCCATGGTTCTAGAATGGATTCAATCATTTTGGATGTACTAAAAACCAAATGGTCAATGCCCAGAAAGGATAACTTGGTCAAAAAGGCTTGCAAGTTGAACAGTTCTGATGGACCACACACAGATCTTGTTGTCATTAAATAACAAAAAGCTGACAAAAAGGTAACATGTTAACCTCCACAAAATTCAATGATACAGTTGCTATCACAAAGCAACAAAATGTATGTGTGGTTTTAAACAGCAGCTTTTGATGATAAAGCGACAACTCTTGAGAATCTCAAATAAAATGCCTGCAGTGATTGGAAAGTGCAGCACCTTATGATCATAGAGTGACGACTCTTATGTATTGCATCCTCAGCCCAATTGTTAGGGGAATCTAGGACAAGAGGCTCTCATTAAACAAATCAGTGGCCCTACTGCTGACAAATCTAGACCTCACTCATTAAGAAGTAAACCTAATAACAAAACTTTAAAAAAACATACAGCAGGCCCTGGAGGCCCATCCAGCACTCTTGAAACAACATACAATACGCCTTCATAATGCTATCTACCTGAGGTTGTCTCAAAAAGTCAAAATTACAAAACCAAATACATTTCACAAAAACCACCCATTGCCATGTCGATACAACAACAAAAATTCAGAAAAAAGTCCCAAAATGCCCATTCAATTAAGTCCACAGTAATGCCACTGTCACACCATTCCATGTGGCTTCAAATGCATAGGAGAAGACTCAAATCAATTTTCAACAAGGCTACTAAACTAAGTGCAGTTTAAAATAGCTTTATAAACATATTAACGAATTCATAAACAAACAAACAAAAAAAAATTACTGTTTCATGAACAAAACCAGGGATTACGAGTTATAAAAACTCACTGTTAAGCTTCTTGTCCATGTACCTGAAACCAAACAGCATCCAGGTAAGTTTGCATTCCAGAAATATAAACAAAAGAAAAATATTGCCCATCGGTGACCAAAAGCCCTAGGACTAAACATTGGAACTTAAAGCACAAGCTATAAAACCCTGGACTCTAAGACCCGGCGGCTTAAACCCTAAATTCCAAAACCTTGGGACTTAAAACATTAAACCTTAAACCGCACAAACCAATTTCCAGCAATACTAGTCTTTACCCGTTGAATTTACATTATCCTGAACACAGTTTGAACATTCTGAAGCCAATCCAAATACGTGAAACTCGATCAGAGCATTGAGACTGTGTTCGAAAAAAAAAAAAACGGAAACAAAAACAAACAGACGAAAAATAGTTGCTAAAACAAAGTAAGAAAAGAGTCTTAAGCCGAACAGATTTAGGTGAAAAGTACTCACTTCTTAAGATCTGGGGGCTGCCCTGATTTACTCATGGTGCCGAGGAGAGAATGGAAACCCTAAAATTTATTACGGAAATAAATAGAAAGGAGCACGTTTGTATGAAATACAGTGCAAGGAATTTTATGTGGCGAAGGTGTTTCTTTGGAGAGAAGATTTTATTTGTAGTTGGATTCTCAAACAAGTCTTCGTGGAGATTTAATGTAACGTCAATACAAATAAATTGTCAATTTGCGGCGAGAGGGTTAGGTCAATTAGGGGGGCTCATCATTAGCTTACATAAGAAGCGAACAGTGCTACTTAAATCTGTTTGAGTTGTCTTGCTGTCCCATAGGTTATTTTTAGTCTCGTGGATGTTAAAAATTTTATTATTATTATTATTATATTACTTTGCAATTATGAATCGGGATTTTAGAGGAGTTCAATTTTTTACATACGTGTTCCTTATGTGTTAGAATCTTGTTTTAAATAGATATGTAGTAATTAATATATGTGCACATCATTATTTATTGATCTCCTTTCGTTTTGGGTTTGTTCAAAGTGAACTTTGATGAGGTTGTTAGGGGAAGTTCGGGGACTTCTAGGGAAGCTCGGGAGTTTTTAGGATGGGATGTTTAATTAGAGATTGTATGAGTTTTTCGATAAGAGTAACATTATTAAAAGTAATGGATGGAACAAACAACGATATTGAAGTGTAAGTCTTTATTTTTGGTTTGGATTTGATGATTCAATATGACATTGAGAAGGTCATTATCGAAGGCGACTCGATGGTTATGATCCAAATTTTGCACAATTGGAGGACATGTTTTTGGAACATAGAGAACATTTTGGAACACATTTGGGATCTATTGGATTCTCTCCTTGTTTAAGAAGCTAAACATTACTTTTGAGAAGCCAATTCAACCGCAAACTTTCTTGCAAATATAAGTATGTCTTAGACCCTTAATTTGATCAAAGATAACACTTTTGATGCAAGCCCTTAGGCAAGGTTGGTGGAAGGGGTGTATCTAGGATGAAGGGTGCCCCTTTGATTGGACCAAAATGGTTTTGTATGGGCGTCTTTTTGCTAAGTGAGGTGGTTTTGTTTCCTCATTATATGGGGATGTTCTTTGCTTTGGATGGAATGATTCAACTCATGCCACATGTCCTTTGCACGATGTTGGAGGATTTTGTTTTAATTTTGGCACAAGTTTCACCACCAGCGCCCTCATCTTGATATGAATTCGACAAAAACTATTGGGAGGTGATAGCAATTTCTTATGCCAATATCTTTCATGTGTGTTTGCTTGACTAAGTGGTTTTGAAGATCCATACTATGGATAGGATGGATGAGTTCGCTCTAATTGAGCCCATTTTGCTCTTATTTACACATAATAGAGAAATGGCCTTTCGCAGTAAAATTACAGAGGGGCATCTGAAGAAATTCTTTTGGATTCAATTGAGTCAAATTATGATGCCTATTTAGGAAGTTGTGGGTCTAGTGTATGTACACACACACACACACACAAATATATATATATATATATATATATATATATATATATATATATATATATATATATATATATATATATATATATATATATATATATATATTATATATATCTGTGTGTGTATGAATCTTTTGAATTTCATGTGCAATGCTCTTCATCATCTACTGGAGCTTTAAACTAACACTTATGTGTACACACACACACACACATATATATCTCTGTGTGTGTGTGTGTGTGTGTATATATATATATCTGTGTGTGTGTGTGTGTGTGTGTGTATATATCTGTGTGTGTGTGTACACACAGATATATATGTGTGTGTGTGTGTGTGTGTGTATGAATCTTTTAGATTTCATATGCAATGATCTTCATCATCTACTGGAGCTTTAAACTAACACTTATTGATTTTGGATCCGCCTAATAGTTACCTACAAATTAACACCAGCTAATTATATTACCCCTCGCAATGCTTTTCTAAATTAGCATCCTCTAATTCAAGATGCACCCAATAATTATTTAGCAGTTACCACCCATTAAATTTAGTTTCAACTAGTAGTGTTCTTGCAAACTAGCGGTTGTTGGTTCTCTATGCACCCATAGTCATCTTGAAAACTCATGGCGTAATTAATTAACTTTGCACCTACAGTTATTTTGAAAAATCACAACCATTAATTCTCCAACTTTTTGTAACTCAAACATTTAAACAACCAGTCTAAGCTGGAAAAGTGATTTTTTGTTGAAAATTTTTCCAACTAGCACTTAAAAAAAAATAGATGGAGAATTATAGTTTTTGGGCCTTTGAGCTTAAAACAAAATCAATTTTTTTTTAATCTACAATTTTCAAAGCCATTGAGTCCGATTTTTTTTATTTAGAGAAGAACACAAAGGTACAATCAACTTTTTGATTTTAAGTCAGCTAAAACAAAATTAATTATTATTTTTCTTTCTACTTTTGTAAGGCCATCCAACAAATTCTCAATTCCTCACATATGGGTACACATGGCATGTCAAGTTTTATAATGAGGATGGTAGTTCTTGGGCACGTCAATTTGCTTCTTGAAATATTGGTGAGTGTTGTATCATAATTTGGAATTAATTGGTGTATTAATTCTAATTGAGATAAAATGAGTAGAAGGGTAGCAAATGATGCAAAAAAAAATATAACTAGCATAATGAAAGTAAAGTATTGAAGTTGATAAATCTCAAATGAATGAAAACAACTAACTATGGAAAGCACAAATAGAAAAAATAAGACCGAATTTCTTTTTTTCTGCCTAAAAATTGATTATGTGCGATAAAAGACGACTAGAATGACCAACACATATTTGATTATAAGTGTGCAACTAAAACAAATATTGTCACTGTTATGGATCAAGATTGACTAAAATGGGACAAGATTGACTGCCACTATTATTCTTTGTGGGTTTCTCTTCACCTCTACATAAAAATTAGGAAACTAAGGACACAATCACATGTGTCTATTTTAAATACACCTATGTGTAAAAATTTGACCTTCTACTATACACAAATGATCTACAAATGACCTCTTAATAGTTGAAACCCTAGTAGGGCTTGTGATAGTTGAAAACATGCAAAAAGAGAGGGGAGTGTAATGGGTTGAGCTGACCCCAATCAACCTTGTGATGGTTGAATGTTGCCTACATACCCAATACTCCAAGGACGAGATTCAAACCCACGTATTTCTCTCACCTAGAGTGTTTATCACGAGAGTGTCCCTTTTGCTACATGTATGCATTTGGAGATGGCTTGAATACGTGACATTGTTTTGTTTGACTTGAATATAATAAGCTTATAACTTGGATAAGGGTTACTTCAAATGATTATAATAAGATTTGTAAAGAATAAGGAAGCTTTGTTCAGTGTGCAATAATATAAGTGAGCTTCAATAGTGAATTTACCAAATGGTTGTCAAGTAGTAGAATAAGTGGCTCAGAGGTATATTTATAATAATGCAAAAGGGAAAAAATGCACATTACTTATCCTAAAAATACATACTAAATTATAAGGGAGAGTTTAACTTTGAAAAATAGTTATTACTAGGTGAAATACACGTGAATGACCCATAAGGACAATATCAACTAACGGTCCCATCCCATATAGGTCGATTATATTTTGTGAAGGGTAAAGATTGATTTTAGAAATTTGAATGTCTATACAGATGATTAGAGCAATTTTTAGTGATCAAGAACATTTTTGTAGGTATAAAACAAGTTAGAAAGGGATAGGTCTATATGAGTACTTAGGGTAGAGTGAGGTGGTAAAATAGGGCCGTTTAAGTGCTCAAGTCAATTAAAGTAAAAATGGGTGAAAAATGACATTATCAAGCATTTATGATTATATTTATAAAATAAAAGGAAATATACAATTGAGTGTGCATAACACACTTTACCTTTGAACAAATATTTCATTTGTGTATGGAACTTTAATTTGCCAAACCATGCAATAGTTCATGAATTGGTCATTTTGTTCAGTTAAAATTTAAAAAAAACTTGAACTTTGAAAATTGGAAGTTTTGAAAGGATAACAAGGGAGTAATATGCATGTATGTGTGGAACCGATGTTGCTCTTTTAACTTTGCTTGAAGATTATGATTCCTTGAAGCATTGGAGAATTGGTGCTTCTTATGAAGCACTTAGAGAGAATAGGTTCCTTTATTGAACCAATGGCAAACTAAGAGTCATCAAGCCCTAATTTGACATGAACTTTTATAGATAATGGAACCCATTGAGGGATGCAAAAACCTCAATTTGTGTTGTTGGTATTTGTAAACCCAAGATGGAAACGGGTTGGATTCCATAATGGATTCATTATAAATAATGTTAGAGGGCATTGAATCTTTAAGTTATGCATTGTGCACTTTCATTGAATCAACGGCCAAAGATGGCATGTAAATTCATTTTTCACTTTATTCCTTAGTTCCTAAATGCATGATCAAAAGAGAATGGATAACATCCATGATCCTACCATGGTCATGGATAGCAAGTAGTAATGAAAGTACGACATTAATTTGTATCATACCCCCATATGATAAATGTAAAATTTGCAACTATATGTATATGAATTTTTTGTAATTTTTATTTGAAGATTATGTGCATATGCCCATGCATGTGCATCAAAAATGTAAGAATATGTAACATGTTCCTATAATGTGAATGCGCATGCGCCTGCCCCCCCCCTCCCAATCTATATACATGATAAAAATTTGAACCATTTTAAATCATTTACAACTATATTTTGTACTCAAAATTGATTTTTGCTCGCATAAGCTTAACTTTGTATGAAAATCCCACTAAAATTGCCCCCTTTTAAGGTGAGGGATGTGTCTTGAAAGTGACTTATCTCAAAATAAAATTTAACTCTATCATGTGTACTAAATGTAATCATTGAATATTATAACATATGTGAAAATATGTGTCATTATAGTAAGATAGGTGTCATTCAAAGCATGTATGTAATAGATGAGGCAAGTCCTAAAGTGTTGAATCTAGATAAATGTACCAATGATGCTCATAGTAGTATTTGTAATATAAGAAGACTACGTAGTAGTTAGTGCATGATATGGATCATGACACTCATCAAATTTAACAATCTCAACAAGCACACAAATACATCTAGTAAAAATTCATATAATAAGGCCAAGGGACACAAATAAAGGACATGTTCAAATGTCACATAAGCAAATATTGAACATATGAGGACAAGGGTCACACTCAATGGACATTAATAATGTCGTAAAATAGAAGGCCAAGGGCCACAAACAATGGACATGTTCAAATGTTATACATACCGAGCAAATATCTCATAAATATGTTCAAACAATTGTTGCACACAAGAGCTAAGGGCCATACGCAATAAAAATGCAAAGTCTAATCTTATATATATAATTAATAACATCGATAGAACATAGAACTAGTAATATAGTCTACATCGTGTATGTGTAATGTAATCATATCCTAGCAAATAACATATCCATGCACACATTGTAAGATAGAGATGTAAGGCATTTGTAAGAAGTATATAGCTCATCAATATAGGAGTTTATTTTATCCTAAAAATCTAGATTGGGGTTATCTAAGGTTAAAGAGGATAGAGATAGCCCAAGGTACAAGAGTGATAAAATTTCTCTATAGTAGGCCAATTAGAGGTTAAACTCAGATATAACATATGTTGAATTCATTAAATTGAGATAGGCTAAAAATAGTAAGTAATTAGTTGGTTTTGATGCTGACACAATTCTCAATCTAGAACAGGCAAAAATTAGATTGGAAAAAGATTCTATAATAATTGCCAAATTTCAAATTAAGTGTCTCTAGAGCCTTAGACACTAGTGTCAGACTTGGATGCTTGCATCAATGCTATTATTTGAACTTGATGTATGTGTCATATATGAAATACATACTAAAAAATAATTCAACCACCTGGACGCTTATAGTTTTATCTTGATCTTTGTTTCAGTACATTCAAATCTAGGTTATGGATTGTCGCTCCTCATGAAATTGTAAAACCCTAGTTATTCATCTTCATAGTGACCTTGGGAAAAATGGGTTACTCGACACACAATATTGATCTAAACCCAAATACCCCTCTATCAATGAGCATTTCCTACATATCCAACACTGCGAAGAGGGCCTCAAACTAATGTAGTTCTCCCCTACATGTTGTCTTGTGTGTAAATCATGTAATATGTGAAAAGTACAATAGTGACTTGAATTGTAACTTGGAAAATATAGTTCTTGGGATGATCCTTCAGTACTTCAAACATGTGTATGTGTTTTCATTATGACTAATATGGAAATAGGAGAAAAGAGGGAAGTTTTTCTCACTTGAGTGCTTGAATGAATGCCTTTTATAAGTTACCTAGTGATGCAAGAACATCACCTAAGAAGAAATTTTGATGTAGGAACATACATAGATTAATTTTGGATCATTCAGTAGTATTTTGAATCTTAGGAGACTTTAGAGAGTCATTTCTAGGATTTTTAATGCATTTAGAAGTCTCAAAACCAAGTGCTAGACTTTCCCACCAAAATAGTCATATTAAAAATTCGGATTTCTTTCATGAATTATAGGGGCTTATTCATACTTTGGCAAGGCTTTGATGTTGTAGCTTCATATGATTTAGGGCCTCTTTGATGTATATATGGTTATTACCAGTGTAACACTCTTTTGGTAGTGATTTACATGTTTCAATCTTGTCTAACATCTATGCATGCTGACCTATCTAGACCTCTACATGCATTGGAGGAAATCAAGGAGTTAGAGATATTATAGGAGTTAAAAAGTGTGAAATGGATCAGAGAGAGTATTAATATGAGATATCTAGAGGTGGAAATAAGAAAAAGACAAGAAAAAGATCAAGATTTCAAAGAACACTTCCTGACCTGCAAATTTTGTGTATGATTATTGTATGTGCAATGACACCAATGAATAAAAGAATGCTTTAAGAGAGTGTTTTTATACTTTCAAAGTTTTTTAGTATGCAATCAGTCTTATATTTTTGTTTTCCTCGAATATATAATGTTTTCTTGTTACTAATCTATAGGTTAAGGTTATAAAACATAAGCTTTGGAAATTCTGTTTTGACATAGTCAAGATTGAAGTTTGAAAGAGTTCTTGAGACAAGTTTAAGTGTTAAAAGAACCTTGTGAGTCATTGATAACTATGAAGAGTCTTTAATACCTTGGAGTAATCCTTGATCCATTTTCAAAGGATAATATTTAAGTCATGTTTCCATTCAAACTACACAAACTGTAGAATGATCCCAAAATTTTGTAAATTTGTATTAAAGAGCCCTACAGTGATTGATCAAGACCAAATAGCTATTTTCAAAGTTGGAACTAGGTAGGATAGACCTAGACCAACCTTTATAAGTGATTTAAATTGTTGAAAATTCAAACTAGCCCCTTTTAAGGTTCTCGGTCACCTGCATACTTGTACAATCCTGAACTAGGGTTTAGAACTTGAAATTTGAATATTTATTACTTCCACTAGACAAATTTAGTGAAATTTGGGAATCTTATGTCATTGGACATTTTATAAAGGATTATATAGGTTTCATAACCATGCAAGACCATGTAGTACAAAAACCAAGAAGTGGTATTGAATTAGGCCCAAGGAAACCTAATTGACAGGTGGGTTATGTGAATTAGTGGACTTTCCTTATGAGTCTTGAATTACAACTTTTTTGGAAGCTATAAGGGGATAAAGGGTTCTCAAAAATGGTTTTATTTTATCCTAAACCCTTGTAGATTGTTTAAACCAACAAGCTTTTTGTAAATGAAGGGCTACAAAAGACTAGACCTAAAAAGACTTTGTGTTTTGAATTACAATCTCTCTCTCCCTCTGCATCACCTAATGAGTATGTAAGAAGTTTCTAGGTGAGTAATAAATGGGGGTTGATCTTGTATTTATATCAATCTATTTGGAGAAATAACTTACATTAAAGCACTTGGGCTGACCATTGAGAAAAAACCCTAAAATGTAACAATGAGGTGAGATTTTATATTTTCACTTTCACTTTATATACATTAGGGAAACAACTCTAAAATGTCATCATTATTCATTTTTCACTACTTTATATGTCCAATCAAATTACAAATGTTATTACTTTGATATATTGATTCATATCACTATAGGGCGATATCCATGTGTTATCTAACATGCACATTTTTAATTAGAACACATCGATTCATCAATTATTCAAAAAATGAGACTAGAGTAATCAGATGGTTATAATAAAAGGTGGTTGGTTGGTATTCATGGCTCAATATCCATTCTGACCAAAAAAATGACAAAGTTACTAGGTACCACAAAAATTAAACCAAACATTATTAACCAACAAGAGTTTCAAAATAAAAAATCAAAAGACAATGAAAATTGCGCACATCAAGTGTAAGAAACAACATCAGAAGGAGGTGGTGGCAAATCATCCTTGGGAGGAAGAACAACCCAAGAGGAAGGCTCTCTTGAAGGTGGATTTGGGGCCACACAACCATCTTGAGTACTATTTGGAGGAGCCAATGACACCATAATAGCCCACCTAAGTGGTGAAGGCACCATAATACTAGTTTGATCACCACCTTGCATTGGAGATGACCCAACATAAACTTTTCCACATGGCTAAAGACTTCAACCCTTTGCTAAGGAAGAGGGAGGGAACAACAATTATGCAAGTGGATCCACCACCATTTGGGCACTGGTAATAGACCTTTGTGATGACATATCTAGTGGGAGCCTGCTCATGGTGCATGATGAGCTCCCATAATGATCGAGGAGTTCTTATAGGTGCATAAATTTAAGGCCCACCTTATTGGCTTGTACTTGGATATGTAAACAATGAGAAGGAAGCATAATAATTGTGTCACTAACTCAAAATTGTTGAGAAAGGATATCCTTGTTGAAAATGGTAGCATTTCTAGATATCCAAATAGGGAAAAAGAGGCAAAACCTCTCAAACCTGTGCCTATTGATGGTCAAGTAAGTTGAGGCATCACAAAAGAGAGTTTACATGGGTGAAAGAAAGAAGTAGCCAAACCCTGAATATTTTAACATGGAAATGATAAAGGTTAATTCAATGCATTCATAAGCCTTTTCAAAGTTAAGTTATAGAAATAAAGTCCATTATCAAGAGGCACATGCCCATTCCATACCTTCCAAACTGTAATTATATTATCAAGAATACAATGATTGTTGATCAAACATGTTTGCTCTAGTTTGATGATTGCAAAGAGAATGTGTCAAAGGTGAAATGCTAAAGCTTTGGGTACGATATTGTAAGAGACATTCAACAAAGTGATGGGTCTCTAACTGGTAATAACTTTTGGCTCACTAGCTTCAGGGATAAAGTTGACATTTATGATTTTCCCTAAATATTTATTTTACAAAGTTTCATGGTTAAATTAAATCTATTATGGCCCAAAAAACTTCCATGTGGTATTGTGAAATTCACAAGGGGAATCATCCAAATCAAGAGCCTTATTATTGTGTTCTGCACTACTAGATAAAGCTCATCAAGAGTAATCTGAGCATCATAAAGTTGTTAAGCCAATGAACTTAGTTAGCAAGGAACACATTTAACAATTTTTTAAAAGCTTGAGACTGCTCGTATGTGTCTTCCTAAGCTTGAAACACCAATTTATAGTGATCTCAAAAGGTCAATGAGATTTCAAGAAGATTAAGAAAGAAGCCATGGGTAATTTTGGTGGCTTTAATATGTTCTTTGGCTTCCTTTACTCAAAAAGATTAAAAATAACTTTAGAAGTGCCATCACCTAATTCAAGCCAATGCAAACTAACTTGAATCTAAGCACCTTTCACTATATATCATTTCATAAATTTTGTGTTTGAGCTTGGTATCGATAATTTACAACTTAGAGTTGAACGAGCTTTGCTCAAGTTGAATAATGACCCTTTAAATTCTTTTGGCCAAGGTGTCGTCAACCCATTTTCAAACCCTTGCCACTTATTTTATATAGTGGTCGAGGAAGGAGGTGGTGTGATTGATCACAACATTCCACCACTCTATGTAGTTGGAATCATGAAGCGAATGTGTCACCAAGTTTCACACTCAAATAATGAGTCAGATGGTTCTTGTTGTCAACTCGGAGTTGCACCTTGAAATGAAGACATGCTAAAATAGCTAATCCTCTCTCCAGTTGAAACAATGGGATCTTCTCACAAGGGTGGGTGCCTCAATGATGAGAAGAACCTCCAGAGAAGGCTAGTTCCTATAAGATGTATCAATGAGGATCTCTACTCTGCATTGTGGACTACCATGGAAAAGGGAGAAAGAAACTTAAAGGGAAAATCCTACTTAATGCCGGTGATACACCAGAATGTTGATCCACTCTACTTAGAACCTTGAATACCGAATCAAACAAGGGAAAAGGAAGACCTTTGATTTCAATTGATCACTATGCATAAGTATTTCATGAGAAGGTTTGATCCAATGATAAAAAATGTGAGAGAAAATGATGGAAAGAGGTCTGATACAAGACACTTTGCATCCACCTAACATCCACTTACAGCTTCAGCAAAAAAATATAAAACACTGAACATGACCTGCATAACATGATGAGCTAGCAACTAGGTACGAATTAGAATTTGGGAAGGGGGAGAAATCTACCATGTATGCAAATTGTTGAATGAATGTACACTATGCCAGCACTTGAAATCTAAAAGTACAATCCTTCTATTGATGTAAGAGGTTACACAACTCACTAATGGTAGAGTCTAGTCTTGTTGATCCAAATCTCCAAAGATTTGATTAAAAGATAATTCAATAAATAAGAACAACATAATAACAATATTGCTATCTCTGAGAAGAGATGTTTTATTCATCAAATTTGCAGACCCAAACATATACCTATCTCTGAAAAGACATATCCCATTTCCATTTCAGGTTACATCTTTATTTATACATGTTTTGAAGGTGGGAGGAGGATGTGGAAGGTCACCAATCTTGAGGAAGATTAATTGGTTCGACTTCCATGATTTACAACAATACAAAATTCGAGAAATTACTATTTTTTAGAAACTTACTATTTTTAGACTACACTTCTAAAATTAAAATTTAGGGCACTTCCATTGAGTTTTCAGGGGTCAAAATCCATCAAGCAAATCTCCATGCCATCTCATAGTGTTCTCCTCATTATTAGCTTTTCAACGGTTCAAATGGAGAGTCAACGGAGCTATGATACAAAAGTTATGGCTCTCAGAAGCTTTGCCAGCAATTGGGGTAGAACCGTTGAATAAATTTTCACCCGAAACATTGCTCAGATCATTCCTCCCTCCTTGAAAATCAGTGGTCCCCATTGCATCAAGATTTGTCATCAAGTGTGGTAGTTGTATTTTGATTTGATTCCCAATGCATACTTGGAATGGACTGTGCTTTATGGAACTGTGCAAGGCCCAATTGCTCACCATTTATGTCTAACCATCAATTTGTGGATGGATGGCCGTGAACTTCTTCACCTTGGTATCTATTCGTTGTTGTTGTTGTGTTGTTTGTGTAGTCAAGGCTGCAACATTGACCCTTTTGGATTCTTGTGGCTTGACCACCATGAGAACAAATTTCTTGGCACTAATCAGAGAGACAGATGTAGGTGGTACCTCTAGTACCCTGTAACACCATGTTCCAAGAGTGAGAGTGATCCTTTGATTTCTTGATTCATAGATGCCATGTTGATCATACATGAATGGCTGACCAAAGAGTACATCATAATAATCTAAATTGACCACATCACATAAGACCTCATCTTAGAAAGGTTTTATTGCATATGAGAGAAGACATTGGTGGGTAACACGAAGGTTTCTCCCTGGACTCAACCATCCAATACTGTATGGCTTTGGGTGAGGCTTCATGGATAGATTTAGGCTTTTATCAACATTAGTAGAGATTAAATTCTTTTGACTTCCATTATCAAGAATGAAATGCAAAGGCTTATCTTTCTCACATAACTTAGAGTGAAACAACCTTTCCATGTCGTTTAGCCTCTCCTCATGGGTCTATGATGAAGTAATAATGGCTTCACGCTCAGCATCTACAATATCTTCTTCAACCTCTTCAACTGTAGGGTCTGTATGAGGCAGAGCAATAGATGTTGAAGATTGTGACTCAGAAAGTAGGGACTTGATAGCTCGACATTCTTCTTTGGAGTGAGTTCCAAATTTGTGATAATCACACCACTTTCCAATCTTTCCTTCCTTTTGCTTCTAATTTTTTCCTCATGTTTGACCTTCTTTGTCACTTTTCCATTTTTAAGGCTGACTCTTCGTATTCATTCTTCCATGTTTTTTCTCAATCTTCACTGCGAATTTGTATGCCTCACTGAGGGTTTCCAAATTGAAGAGTTTTCATTTCCCCCCGTATGTACCATTGTAGTCCACCATGATATTTTAGAACCTTATGTTTCTCACTTTCTTTGATTCCAAATCTCATAGATAGAGAATGAAAAATATTAGTGTGATTTTGGATGCCCAATCTCACAGACAGAGAATGAAAAATATCATACTAGTTTGTCTTTAGAGTGTATGATCCTGAGGATGAGGTCAGATTACAAGAAGCTTGGGTGGAAAATAAAATCAACAGACTATCTACCTATTCACTCCAAATGACTTCAAATGGTGGACAACACTGAGACATCCGATCCTTTCAAGGAAATGGCACAAATGCTACAATAATTTGCTCAAATTCTCTAACAAATCTTGATGGAAAATTTTGGCTCCTCAGTTGCACCCCCACATCCTTTAAGTGCCCCAATACCCTTCAAGGTTCAGGTGAATTTTGATATCCCTAGATTTGAAGGCAAACTCAATGTTGATGCAATAGAAAATTGTTTGGATCAGTTATCTTCTTATTTTTATGTAAATAAATTCATCGATAAAGAGAAAATCACTTTTGCTCTTTTGAAAGCATCATTGCCTATCAAAAATTGGTTGGAAGTGTACAAAAAGAGATTCAATACAGATGATATTGGCCTTGAGGTATAACCTGCATGGGATGATTTCATAAAAGCTGTAAAGGAAGAATACTACCCCATTGAAGTATATGATGATCTGTATATAGAGTGGCAACAACTTCACCAAGGTAAGGAACAATCTGTTCAAGATTACACTGATATTTTTCATTCTCTATATGCGAGATTAGGCATCCAAGAAAGTGAGAAACATAAGGTTCTAAAACATCATGGCAGACTACAATGGTACATATGAGGAGAAATGGAACTCTTCAATTTGAAAACCCTCGGTGAGGCGTAGAAGCTCACAGTGAAGATTGAGCAGAAGCATGGAAGAATGAATACAAAGAGTCAGCCTTAAAAATAGAAAAGTGACAAAGAAGATCAAACACGAGGCAAAAATTATAAGCAAAAGGAAGGAAAGACTGGGAAGTGGTGTGATTATCATAAATCTGGAAGTTACTCCAAAGAAGAATGTTGAGCCATAAAGTCCCTACTTTCTAAGTCACAATCCTCAACATCTACTACTCTACCTCATTCAGACCCTATAATTGAAGAGGTTGAAGAAGAGATTATATAAATCGAGCTTGAAGCCATTGTTGCTTCATCATAGACCCATGAAGAGAGGCTAGACGACAAGAAAAGGTTGTTTCACTTTAAGTTAAGGTAAGCCTTTGCATTTCATTCTTGATAGTGGAAGTCAAAAAAAATTAATCTCTGTTAATGTTGTGAAAATTCTAAATCTGTCCATGAAGCCTCACCCAAAGCCATACAATATTGGATGGTTGAGTCCAGGGAAAAACCTCCATGTTACCCACCAATGTCTTATCTCGTATGCAATAAAACCTTTCTAAGATGAGGTCTTATGTGATGTGATCAATCTAGATGTGTGTGATGTACTCTTTGGTCAACCATTCATGTATGATCAACATGGCATCTATGAATCAAGAACTCGAAGGATCACTCTCACTCTTTGAACATGGTGCTACAGGGTACCAGAGGTATCACCTTTTACATCTGTCTTTCTTAGTGCTAAGAAATTTGTTCTCATGGTGGTCAAGCCACAAGAATTCAAAAGGGTTGATGTTGTAGCTCTAACTACACAAATAACACAACAATAAAAGCAAATAGATACCAAGCTAAAGAAGTTCACGGTCATCCATCCATAGACTGATGGTCAGATAGAAATGATGAACAATTAGGCCCTACACAGTTCCATAAAGCACAGTATATTCTAAGTATGCATCGAGAATCAAATCAAAATACAACTACCACACTTGATGACAAATCTTGATGTAATGGGGACCATTGCTTTTCAAGGAGGGAGGAATGATCTAAGAAATATTTTATGGGACAATTCTACCCCAATTGGTGGTAGAACTTTTGGGAGCCATAACTTTTACACCGTAGCTCCGTTTGACTCCCCGTTTGAACCGTTGGATAGCTAAGAATGAGTAGAACACGATGAAATGGAATGGAGATTTATTGAATGGATTTTAATCCTAAAAGCCTAATATAAGTTTCCAAAATTTCAATTTTAGTAGTGCAATCTAAAAATAGTAAATTTATAAAAATAGTAATTCCTCAAATTTTGTATTGTTGTAAACCTTGGAAGTTGAACCACTTAATCTCCCTCAAGATTGGTGACCTTCCACATCCTCCTCCCACCTTCAAAACATGTAGAAATAAATATCTAACCCAAAATAGAAATGGTACATCTCTTCTCAAAGACATGCATATGTTTGGGTCTATAAATTTGATGAATAAAACATATCTTTTCAGATATAGCATAATTGTTATTGCATTGTTCTTGTTTATTGAATTATCTTTTTGTACATTTTCGACCAATTTTTGACAGGTAATGATGTTTTCAAAAGAGTAAAAGTGATCTTCTCTTTATCGATGTATTTATTTATAAAAAAATAAGAAGATAATTGATCCAACCAATTTTATACTACATCAGCATTGATTTTGCCTTCAAATGTAGGGATATCAAAATTCACTTGAACCTTGAAGGGTGTTGGGGCACTAAAAGGATGTCGGGGTGTAGCTGAGAAGCCAGAATTTTCCATCAAGATTTGTTAGAGAATTTAAGTGAATTGTTGTAGCATTTGTGCTTGCTGCTGTTGGAGGGCTTCATTAACCATTTCCTTGAAAGGATCGGATGTCTCATTGTTGTCCTCCATTTAAAGTCGTTCGAAGTGAATAGGTAGATAGTCTGTTGGTTCTATTTTCCACCCAAGATTCTTGTAATCTGACCTCATCCTCAGGATCATACACTCTAAAGACAAACCTCTCTAATACCACTGATCCAAAACTCAAAAGCTTTGGTTGAAAGATAATTCAATAAACAAGAACAACACAATAACAATAATGTTATCTCTGAGAAGAGATGTTTTATTCATCAATTTTGTAGACCCACATATGCCTATCTCTGAGAAGAGATGTCCCATTTTCATTTCGGGTTACATCTTCATTTATACATGTTCTGAAGGTGGGAAGAGGATGTGTAAGGTTACCAATCTCGAGGGAGATTAAGTTGTTCGACTTCCATGATTTACAACAATACAAAATTCGAGGAATTACTATTTTTTAAAACTTATTATTTTTAGACTACATTACTAAAATTAAAATTTGGGGCACTTCCATTTATTTTTTAAGGGTCAAAATCTATCGATCAAATCTCCAGACCATCTCACCATGTTCTCTTCATTCTTATCTTTCCAACGGTTCAAATGGGGAGTCAAATGGAGCTACGGTGCAAACGTTATGGCTCCCAAAAGTTTTGCCACCAATTGGGGTAAAACCATCGCCTGAAATATTGCTCGGATCACTTACCAAGAGAGGGATCCTTTTACAAAGCTGAAAAGCTATTAATATATAAAATTACAAAAAGCCAATAGATTGGCATTGGAAATAGGAGAGGAAGTTAACTCTTTATTAGCCCAAGTCCAAATTGCATTGCATGAGTCTTCCAAATTTGTCATTATTTGGCTTATACCTGGCTATCTTGCATGAAGAATCCTTGGCATTGAAAAAGAAGAAGAAGAAGACAAGCTTTGAATGCATGTTATCTATGAATAGATATCTTGACTTAAAAACTAGTCAACTCCAAAACAAGAGTAGTCAAATCCACTCGAACTACTGAAACATTTGAAAGTCTCCCCTTTCCATGAAATCAATGCAAATGCTAAATTAAGAATTACGTTTGAACCACCGAAACATTTCAATCTTTGAGACAAATAAAAGTGTGTGCATGGAATTTCTAGCTGTTTGAAACGTTCAATGTTTTGCTTATTCATCATGCAAGACAACTCTATTTTCAAAACTGAAGCATGCTTACTTTCTTAAATGCATTCACTTCGTTGGAGTCACTCACGTTAGTCTATGCATGATCTTTGTTTATCCTGCCTTTGTCTTTATTCTGTGTTTGTTTTATTCACTGTTTATATTTGGCTTAATCATGTTTGTGCTTACATCTTTGTAAATGCTATTGATCATACTCAGTTTTGCTTCATGTTTTCTCTAGCTTTTCTTGTGTTCTGATTTAATTCAAGATTCAAGATTTATTTTAGTTTTTGTCCTTCAGACAAATTGTCCAAAGGACTCTCTATCTCTTCTCTGTCCTGGGCTTAGCATTTCCTTTTCTCTATTTTGGCCTTTGTTTATGCCCTTGTCTTTTCTATCGAGCTTTTTGTCCCTCCCAAATTCCTTTAGATAAAAAGTTTGAAGGAATTCATTTCCTTGCTAATTTTCATGAATTTATTCTTTTAGGTTCTTATGTTTTGCCCTTTGGTTTTCTTCAGACTTTTGTTGACTTCATATTCTCGTGGATTTCTTGTTTCACAATTATTCTGAAGTATTTCCTTAAATTTTCTCATTTCCTTATTTGCCTTTATTTTTTGTTTCCATCAGGCTTTTCCCTGGGAGTATTCTCCATTAGGTCTTTTTATAAATTCCTTCAGACTTTTTGTCTGAAGGAATTCCTTCGGACAAAAATTTCGAAGGAATTCATCTCCTTTGGCTATCTTTCCCTAAAGGGTAAGTGCCCTTCAAAAACTTTGTTTTTATCCTTCACTTTATAAAAATGCCCTTTGTAAGGGCTTCTTCTTCCAAAAAAGCCATTAGGGCTTCTTGATTTGGTCTTTTTAGTCGCCAAGTGCCCTCTGCAAGGGTAAGGTTCTTCCAAAAGTGCCCTTTGTAAGAATTGTAAAGGTCCACTTCACTGACCAAGTGCCCTCCACAAGGGCTTCTTGTCCTTAAAAGTGCCTTTTAGATATTTTGAAAGGGTCTTGCCACTGACCAAGTGCCTTCCACAAGGGTATGTCTGATCTGGGTGACAATTCGAGTGATGGTTTTACCCCAATTGATGATGGAACTTCCAAGAGCCATAACTTTTGCACCATAACTCCGATTGACTCCCCGTTTGAACCGTTGGAAAGCTAAAAATGAGGAGAATGTGGTGATATGGCATAGAGATATTCTTGGTGGTTTTTTACCTCTAAAAACCAAGTGAAAGTGCTCTAAATTTTAATTTTAGTAGTATAATCTAAAAATAGTAAGTTTCTAAAAATAGTAATTCCTCAAATTTTATATTGTTGTAAATCATGAAAGTCGAACCACTTAATCTCCCTCGAGATTAGTGATCTTCCACATCCTCATCCTACCTTCAAAATGTGTATAAATGAAGATGTAACCCAAAATGGAAATCAGACATCTCTTTCCAGAGATAAGCATATGGTTGTATTGCAATCTTGGGTAATTAAACATATATTCTTAGAGAAATTATTGTTACTGTGTTATTTTCATATTCTTGAAATATCTATCAATCAAAAATTCTAAGTTTTGGATCAATGACTACCTTCAAAAGTGCCCTTCAGAACTTTTGAAGGGCACTTGAGCTTTTTGAAATTGTCATTTGAAACTTTTGTTTTGACTTGAAAACCATAAAGTGAACCAACCCAAAGGGTTACATACCCTTAAAGACTTTTGAATTGGAACTTCTTGAAGGCCAAGTGCCCTTCAGGTCTTCTCAACTGTAATTTTCCCTTTTACTTTTGGATAAAAAGTTTGAAGAAAATAAATTTTGAACAACTGCCACTTAGTAATTTTTTTGGACTTTTACATAGTCCTTTGAGAGCTCTTTCTCTCAGACAAAATGTCCAAAGAAATAGTCCACCTCTTAGAACCTAAAAAAATCCTTGGGAAGACAAAATAAATAAACTTATAGCTTGTATGTCTTGGCTGTATTTGCACATTTAGCTGTATTCAAGCAAGCTCCTTGGAAACCTCTAAATGCCTAAAATTCACTTAGCTGTAGATGGGCACTTGGGTGGTTGTAAATGCTCATTTAAGGACCCCAAATTTGATTCACAAGACAAATATGGCACCATATCAAAGTTTTGAATAGTAGGGGTGATAATTTTCCCTGTGGGGACAAAATTGTCAACATTTTTGGTGACTCTGTTGGGGAGCATGCCTGCTATGCTAGAGAACTCAGACCATATAGATGTTATTCAAACTCCCAAATGGTGAACTTTATTTTTGACTAAAAATCTCCTCTTGACCTTGGCTAAAGTAACCTTTCTCCCTCAAAAAAGAAGGGAAAAACATGAAAGCAAGAAAACTAACTAAGAAGAAAATGTGCAAACAAGCACTTATTGAACAAAACTGAAGCAAACTACTGTGCTTGAACAACACTTAGAGGAAAGAAAAAATAAACTATGTACATAGAGTTTTGCTCTTCAATTGTAATGTTTTAGATGTATCCCATTGACTAGGATTGGAAGATCTTGGCCATCCATTTTGGTAAGTTGGAAGGCATTGTGGGATTTGCAACTAGAGATCGTGTATGGGCGACTCCAAAGCGAATCAAACTTTTTGTGCCTTCTTGGTTTGGCTCGATCCTCATCTCACTTGAGGACCAAATATCTTTCATTGAAGCTTCGTAAGGAAGTTCCTTTGTCAAATGTTCTTTTCATCTATGCCTAATGACTTTCCATGGCTAGCATAGATTGATGTCTTGTCTCTTCTAACTCCATAAGCTCTGCATACATTATTTATATAGGCTCATTTTTCAACAACTCAAGTTGATGCATTAGTTCTAAATCTATAAACTCAAGAGAAGTAGGTAATCTTGCTTCCTTACCATATACTAGCTTGTATAGAGAGTTGGCTATTGACCTCTTGTAAGTGATCTTATCAGCCCATAGAGCTGACTCCAAATTGAGATGCCATGACCTCTGATTGTCTTCAATAGTCATTCGTATGATCCTTAAGAGGTTTTTGTTTGTAGATTCATTAAGGCCATTTCCTTGTGAATAGTAATTCAATGAAGTGATGAGATAAATTCCATGTTGGACAGCCCATTGGCTGATCCTAACTAACACAAAAGCCATTGCATTGTCAGAAATAATGGGTGAAGGAACTCCAAACCTAGTAAGCAAACCTTTATAAAAATCAAGAACGTTAGTTTTGTTTGTTTGTTTCAATGTAATTGCTTCTATCTAATGTGTGAAGTAATATGCAGCTATTAGAATCCACTTATGCCCTAAACTCGAAGGAGGATTAATAAGACCAATAAAGTCCAATCCCCACTAGAAAAAACGTTGATCCATTATAATTCGCTGAAGGGACAGGGCTACAAGTTTAACTTTTCTTATAAACATAGCACATTGTTTGCACTTCTTAACCCATGTATGACAATCGTTAAATACAGTACGCTAATAGTACCCACCTCTCCTAATTTTAAATGTTGTAGTTATTGTGAAAAAGTGCCCTTCACCATGTCCATCATGGAATTCTTCAAGTAATCTCTAAGTTTGGATTGGTTCCACACACCTTAGTAACATTCCATTGATATCATTTTTGAACAAAACACCATCAACGAGCAATAATGGCATTGATTACAATCTAAAATACCTTATTTTTAAAGCACTTAGGTGAGAAGGGTAAAAACCATCTTGCAAATATCTAGAAGATGAGTTGTGAACAACAGTAATCTCTTCATCATTTGACACTAAAACAACTTCATTAGTTTCTTGCAAGTACTGAACTAGATGATCACAAAGTCCTTTGCCTCTAACCATCTTTGTAACCTTAATTTCCACATCATATTCCATTACCTTGGTTAACCAACTAATTCTCTTCTCATTTATATCTTTGTTCATAAGAAATTCTTTGATGCTTGGATGAGCAACCATTAGATGTGTTTTATTATTAGATAATAAGTGCCTAAATTTCTTTAGAGATCTTATAACCAAAAGGACATGCTTTTCAACAAAATAATACCTTGTCTGATACTCCTCCAAGCCTTGGCTATAGAAAGCTATTGGTTGCTCCAAATCTTTATGATTATATTGCATAAGAATGCATGAAATGGTGTCCATATTAGCATACATATACAAAATGAAATATTTCATAAAATATGGATTTAAAAGCGTAGAAGCACTTGTTATGACTTTCTTAACATCTTCAAACCCTTTTACTCCCTCCTTGGACCATCTGAAGTTGTAATTTTTTTTAGCATGGTTGTAAGTGGTTTAGCTACAGTAGCAAAATTTAAAATATATCTCCTTATAAAGTTGATTTTTCTAAAGAAACTTTGTAAAGCCTTTTTGCTCTTAGGAAAGGAGATTGCAAGAATGGATTGAATCCTTTCATAATCTATGTTTAAACTATGCTTTGATATAACATGTCCAAGAATCTTACCTTCATAAATTGAAAATACACACTTTTTGGGGTTTAGAGATATCCCAAATTGCCTACACCTTTTGAAAACTTGATTGAGATGAACCATGTGATCTTCTACATCTTTTGAAAACACTATTATATCATCCAAATAAATAAGCACAAACCTATTAAGAAGGCCTTGGAAGGCCATATCCATGGCTCTCTAAAAGGTTGCTCCAGCATTAGACAAATTGGATGGCATCTTTCTGTATGCAAATGTCCCCCACTTAGTCGTGAAGGCTGGCTTGAATCGGTCCTCTTCTTTGACCAAAATCTGATTGTAACCACTATATCCATCCAACAAGGAAAACCTGTAATAAGATGTAAAATTTGTTCTGTTGATGGCAATGGATAGTGGTCCTTAAGCGAAGCCCTTTTTAAATCATGGAAATCAACACACAAACGAATCTCACCATTATTTTTCTGTACTAAAACGAGGTTCGCTACCCAAGTTGAGTGCTTGATTAGAAATATAATAGCTAATTATATGAGCTTGTGAAGCTAAACTCTCATCAAAGGCTCAAGCTTTGGATTGATTGGCCTTTGTCTTTGTCTCACTAGTTTAGTTTCCTCTTCTAACTCAATGGTGTGTTGAGCCAAACTTGGATCAAAACCTTTGTGATCACTATACTACTATGCAAATATATCAGCAAAACTCATGCATAAATCAATGGAAGCTTTCTTTTATGGAGGAGTGCATACCTTACCCAATTTCAAAATTTTACCAATTGCAATCTCTACATTGGCATAGTGCTCTTCTTTTGTTGACAAGGATGATTTCTCTTTCCTTAGCTCATCATCTTCACTAAAAATACTTTTAAGAGTGACCAATCCTTTGGGTAGCCTATTCATTTTCAATTGTACAATCTAATCACCATACTGTTATAAGTGTTTTGACTGAATTCTTGAAGAAAACTCAGCTTCTTCTTGCAAAAATCTCACAATTTGATTATCATTTTCAAACACCTACCAATTCTCTTAGTTATCCAAAATAGAAGGCCTTACAACTACCTTTATATGTAATTAAAAATTATCAATTTTAAAATCAGTTGGAATGTCAAATTGTGCCCCAACAACAACCAACTTATCAACATATTTATTCCTATCTCTTGGTATTGCCTGAATATTAAAACCCTGAAAAATTTCAAGTAAATCCTAAACTTTGTGTTTGTAATATTTAAGCAACAAATTATTGCATACATTCAAACATTTTACTTGGTGGACTACAAGTTCACTATCTCCAAACACTTGCAAATAATTTACTTTCATCTTCCTAGCCCACTGCAAATTGTGAACTAGTGCTTCATATTCAACAATATTGTTTGAATAGCTAAACTGAAATTTAATAGAGGAGAAATAACTTTGTTTTGTAGGAAAAATTAACATAATTCCAGCTCTAGTTCCACGCATATTTCTTGATCCATCAAAGTATAATTGCCATAAACCTTCATTAGATTCATCTTCTTTGACCATGGCTAGAATTGGTGCATCGTTCTCATGAAGACAATACACACCAAGACCTTCCTCTTCAATCAGCTTGTAGGGATCGTGATCATGCAAGGTAGAAGCTCACTCATCAAGAAACAAATCTATAACTCCATCCAAAGGTGAGTCCTTTTCTACATCACTAGTTTGTAATATTTCATCTGAGATGATACAATTTGCATTGACCACACTTGGCATATAAGGATCCATATGAAAATGTAAAATAGGTTCTAAATGAATTATTACTTTTGTACCATACCTAGTTTTAAATAACAAATATTTCCAATCAACTGATAAATATCCCACAATCTTTGAGGTGAAGTCCCTTGAAAGGCACATAGCAAAATAAGGAGGCAAGTCCACCACTACAACATCCTGCTGAATAGTAACGTTAGGACAAGCATGTAATGTCAATTTCAAATATTTGATAATGCCTATTGTCTTTGTTGGTGAACCATCCAACTATAATACCCCTTTAGTATTTGGCTCATAAATAAGGTCGAGCTTGTCTACAATTTGTTTGGGCATTATTGTACTGCTAGCTCCACTATCCACCATATAATTATGAACCAAAGAATCACCCACTATCAAAGAAAGATAAAAAGGGGGAGTTTTATTTGATTTTATCTCAGCTTTGTCCACCTTTGACATCTTATCTCCTTGTTGCACTTGTTGCTTAGTTGGCTGATCTGAATTTGTTAAGACAACACCTTCTTTCTCAACCGATTTTGGAGACAATTCAATAACTGAAAGTTCTTGAATGAGTTTATCCTTTTGCCCTAGATTTAAAAGAGAATTCCACATGCTAATATTGGCGTTAGAATTTTTCATTTGATCTACAACACTGAACTAAAATGCACTAACCTTTTATTATAATTTCTATGGTACTTGATGCTAAAAAATTAGAGGTATTTATTGCACTTTACTAACCTCTATATTTTGATTTTTCTAGGCTATGGGGGTAGAAAACTACTCTTTTATACTTTTAACAACAATACTAGGAGTACTTGAATTATTTTCTATCACTTGGGTTTCATCAACAACTCTTCTTTTAGTTCTTTGATAGGATATAGCTACAACTTGACCACTTGAATCATTAGATTTAACATCCTGAGTAAAATCAACATGATCATCGACCTACCAATTTACATTAATAGAATTAGGCTACCCTTGAACTTGAAGAGTCACTTCTTGTGATGTCAAACCTATATCTTGATATTGAGCTCCTTGAAAATAAAACTCTTCTTGTGTCATCTATGGCATGGTGATGTTCTGTGATACCAAGATTTGGTTTTGAGCATCATTAAGATTTGAGGGCTGCCAACCTGAATCCTGCACCAAATTATTTTGAGGTGGGGTTGGAAAAAGGGCTTTTGAAGTAGAAGGAGTATTCGGATCAAGAGCAGCATATGGCTTAGCTGGAGTTATGGCTTCTTGTGCTTGATAGGTTGGTCTATTTTCTCTAAAACCCTGATAAAGAGACCTTTGATCTTTGAAGGACTGATAGTTGTTTTGATTTTGCTATTGATAGCACCTATTTGACTAAAATTGATACCATTTGAGCTATACTATTTCATTTCCAAAAGATTGAAGCAATTTGTTCAACTTTCCTATCTCATTAGCTTGACTAGTAGGGACTACAATAGGAACTTGAGGTGCTGGAATTGGAGCTAAGGATGGAATTTGAGGAACTTAAGGGGTTAGTACAAAACTCATTTTTAGAAATACGGGCATTGAAGGTCTTTGAGAAAGCTTACCTGCTTGTATCAAACTATTTTCTACCCTTATTGTAACTTCATAAGCATCTGGAAAAGTAGTACCACAAATTAACTGTATCATCACACTAATGTCAAAATTAAGAGCTTTCAAAAAATACAAAAATGCATATTCACAGGATGGGATAATCAAAACTAGTATCCTAGTCCATGTTTTCTAGAATATGAAATTAAAATCAGACATTGACTCATGAGGAGCTATTTGTATGGCAGTTAATTGCTCAACTAAAGATAAGTGATCAGATTTGTCTTCAATTTGCTTGAGTAAGACTGCACCCAATTCATCCCAGGTGGAAACGGATCTAAGTGGGAGGGTTCTATACCACTGTAATGCTTTTCCTTTGAAAGAAGTAGCAAGCAATTTAATAGCAACATTATCCTCAACAACATTATGAATTAAACAAAGATTAGCCACATCCTGGATATGCTCGATAGGGGTTGTTTGATTTTATCTTGAGAAGAACGTAATACTTTTAAGGGTATATACAGGAATGCCATCTAACTATGCTAGATTCAATAGACTTCCCCTATTGAATGGAATAGACACTTGATTTCTAACAGCCATCTGGATGGTAGGGATTGTAGTGTTTAGAATGATGGGATGAGGGGGAGGTAAATATTCTCTTTGAAGATATGAATTTGCTTTATTAGACCTTGCTCTTTTATAAGTTACAAATTCAAAAGGAATACCTTTACTTACTAATCTTGTGGTAACCTTTAGCATGAATGAATTGCTTGAATGATGCTATGAACTCTACAACTAGATGTAGATGAATATCCTCTGCTGCTATGAAAACTCTATGAAAAGAACTTTTTTATGGTCTCATCAGGCATGCCAAAAACTATTGTCAACTTCAAGTTGCACCCTAAAATGAAAACATGCTGAAATGGCTAATCCTCTCTCTAGTTGAAACAATGGGATCTTCTCATGAGGGTGGGTGCCTCAATGGTGAGAAAAACCTCTAGAGAAGTTTGGTTCCTATAAGATGTATCAATGAAGATCTCTACTCTGTGTTGTGGACTACCATGGAAAGGGAGAAAGAAACTTGAAGGGGAAATCCTACCGAATGACGGTGGAGAGATGTGTTCATAAAGAAATAAGTATGGGGGATTTTTTGCAAGTCACCACTCCATTCTAGATGGAAAAGTGATAAAACTGTGGTCAAAGAGAATTTTTTTGAATGGATGGTGATAGCTTGCCTACCATAAGTGTTGAAAATAAGCACATGTTACTCAATGATCATAACAATGGTTAAGTATTTTAAGAACACAATTTAAGCAAAATGATAAATTAAACCACATAAACCAAGGGTTGATGGTTAATGAATGTCACTAAAAGAGAGGCTCTGATAAATCCTAATAATTTTTGAAATAAATTCAAGCTTCATGCTCTCAAACACACTATCGTATTGATAGAGCACCCTCTTTATCCTCGAGCGATTCAATAATATGAAATTCATTATATATGAATCAGTTGGAAATAGGAAATTTATTAGCTACCCATCACTATAATGACATTTTTTGGGGCTATCATCAAGCTCAAAGACATTTATGAGCCCCACATAATGACCATCAATGTCCATGGTGTCCCAAATTATCTGATGTGATGGGCCATCTCCCAATGAAATAACTAAAAGAGAAAAGTTTGGGGAAATAAAAATATTGGCATTTCCAAGACCATCCTAATGCAAGGCACAATATTGTGTGGCATCTAACCAAATACACTTCAGAGAAGTTTGAAGAAGAAATCCTTTAACCTTAACCTCCTGCAAATAGAAATTTTTTAAAACACCAAATTGTTGATAAGTAGATCACATAAAGAATTTTTATGAGGACTCTATGAGACCTTAAACATTCCACGAGAGAATGTTCATTAGAAATAATCTTCACAGTGATATTGTCCCTAACCATCCTCAAACCTTGCCTTGGAGACCAAAGTTATAAAACTATAATTAAGAAAAGGCTATTGGTTTAGAAAATTATATTCCTCCAGGAAAATAGAGAGGCAACTCTAATGCACCAGCATTCGGGTTCACATGCAATATTACATCAACCAAAAATATGTTAGTTTAGGAAAATTGTCATAATTTTCATTTTTTGCAAGTTTCTTATCACACATTTGTGTTTTTTTGTAAGTTTGTGCAAGTTTTGTGTATGCAAAGATATTGTTATGTTATTTTGCACTACCTTTGAGCACACATGTTTTTTGTGTAATTTTGTGTTGCATACAATCATGCATATGTTTATTATTTACAATGTTTAAGGTATCTACTATTGTGCAAAATTTTAACTATTATTTATTTAAATAAGCTTGTGCATCTCTGTGCAGTAATTAATGTTGGTATTTTTTACAAATGTAATCTTGCAGAGATATCGAAGCAATTTTAAAACATTAGAGCTTTCATTTTTGTCACTACATAAAATGGTTCTTCACCACAAAAATATTGAGGTTATTGAGAATTCTTGGAGGAATTGGTTATTCAATCTACAAGTACAACATCATTTTGTACATCATTTGGAGAACTTTTGGTAATGTGTGATAAGGTTCTTGTCAGGTATGAAAGATCATGGTGCAAGGGGTTTTTAGTGCATTTATCGATTTTGAAATCTTGTGACTTCATGAAAAATCCTTTATCGTAATTGGTTGAGTGCATATATCATTATGGTAGGACATAAGGAGGAGCCATTGCATTTAATTCCTTGGATCATGGGAAACTTTTAATGATTCACTTAATATTTCATGTGATGTAGTAAGTCGTGATGCATTAAATTATAGTGTGATGTGGTGCCTTGGAATTGTATATGACATTTAATGTTTGTGGCACATTAAGGTGTGTTAAATGTGGTTAGTGGTTGTAAATCACTTAATGTAAGTAGTTAGATCTTGCACCTTTATAATCATGCCCCTACACTTGTGCAACAAATGGTTAATTGAGAATAGAGAGTTTTAGCGTGAGGATAATTTGAGTTATTGGAGAAGAAGCTAAGCTTGCAAAGACTTTGAGTTAGTAAGCATATGACGGTCTAATGTTTTAATGCATCTCATTGTGAGTTTGTTAGTGTTATTGTTATATGTGCCTATTGTAATTCCTATATTTGAAATCTAATACAGATCTGAGTTATGTTTCATTAATTTGATTTCATATCAAGCTATATATTGTGAGGGTTGCATGGTCCAAGACATCTCTTAATTGAGGCCCTTAACTACAGATGCATCAAAATTGTCCCCATAATCTCCCTACAGTGAATCAATGTTGTTTCAAGGTAGACCACATAAGTGCCTAAAGGTAGAGCATTTACTTAGGAGGTCCAAACACTCAAAGAAAATATTTGCATAGAATTATCCTTAAGAAACTTGGTTGTAAGGGATAACAAACGGAGTTTAGAATTGAGGCACGAGGTAGGGGATAGGGAGGATATTATCAACCTTTTTTACATATTGTTTTTATTTTCCATTTGGGGATGCATTTGTTGACTTAAGGTTTTTGTTCCCTGTGGTTGTTTTCTTAGTAGGAATGGTAACGTAGCCATCATTCTTATTCACCATAAATTTTTTTCAGTTGATGGATTCATAGTAGATATATTTAAGATTGAACATATAAGAGGACAATCCTAAATCATATGGCTCAGGGCTTAACAAAGAAAACATGTGTTAGGTAGGTTGATTTAGGTGACCTTCTATGTAAATCACTTGGTTGCTATCTAGATATAGATATACTATTTAAATTCATTCATGAGGTCAACCTCAATGCATATACATTTGTTCTAATAAGTTGAAATAAATCGTTCCATTTCATTACATGTCACATGCCCAATGGGTTGGACTATTTGCTCAAGTAAGGTCCATACAGGGGACTCACAACCCCAAAAACATGTACTTTTTCACTAATTGAACACATGATTTATATTTTTTACGAAAATGATACATGATGATTTATAACATTTATTTGCAAGGTAAATATAATATTATCATACTTGAGATTTGATTTTCACTATGTTCCATGTGCTCTTCTCAACTCTCAAGGGGGTAAACCATATTTTGTATATATCATTCTTGCTACTCTGATAATTTCTTATGTTTCAGTACACAAATTTTCCAATACATAAATTGTTCCTGATGACAGAGATTGGAGGCCCATGAGTAATAAAGTGTCTAACTTTAATTCTTAGGGACTCATAATTTACTCACATTACACTCAAATTTTATCCAGACTCAACTCCATCATTTTTATATTATTTGGCACTTGCCCATGTTTGTAGAAAATGAAGAGTGTTTTTGCATGTTCTTAGGTGCATTAATTTCAATTTAGAGATCGAGGTGTGTAGTTATATCATTTTTCTAATTTGAAGTGTTTGTTTGCACACACCTCTAAGTAGGGCAAAATTTAGACTCTAAAAAATGGCGTCAATGGATTTATTAAGTGTTAATTCATATGTTTTTGGTGTACTTATCTATATGTCAATTATTGGTGTGTTTGTTGACTTTTGATGGTCTACCCTCTTTATTCTCATCCAACTAGACTTATATCACTCTTATCATGTTTATGAGTCTTTGCATCAGAAGCACTGGTGCTCCTAATACTTGGTAACAGTGTCATCACTCCTAGTCCCATTTTATTTTTGTCTTGTATAAGTTAGGATACATTTGTCCCCTTTATCCCATCCTTTTCACTTCTAGCCATTTCATGTTGGTTCACACCCAAATAAGGTCCTAATTCGATTTCAATTGTTTATAGATACAGAAATGATTTTAGTTCATTTGACACATAGTATTAATAAGAAAATATTCACATGTTGGTTCACACCCATATAGGGTCCTAATTTGATTTCAATTATTTTAAGATACACAAATGATTTTAGTTCATTTGACACATTATTAATTATAAAATATTCACATGAAGCACACCGATCCTTCACAACATTTTATTAAACATTCATATATGCATTTAAGAGCAATCAAGAAATAATTAGAGCATTTATCATTGTTTGAAGCCAGTGTTTTCTTGTGGAAAATTTAGTACGTGACCTAGGATTTTGTGAATGTTATGTCATTTATGTTTCTAAAATTATTTTCTTTTCAAAATTCATTATTTTATATGTTATAGTTCCCACCCTTTAGGGGCTTGTCAAATAGAAATATAGTTGTACTATTAACCATGATTTGGATCCCATGAGATTTTTTGGGGGACAACATCCTAAATGAAAATATAGATGTGTTGTATGCATGTATGAAAGCAATATGGAATAATACTCATAATCAAAACAATGAAAAAAATAAAATAAGAATAAAAGGTTTTATTAATATGTGCAATATGTATATGGCATGATCTTGAGAGAGAAGTATGGTTGTATGTCTTCTACTATCTAATCATTATCCAATGTCATAGATATGTATACATAGAATACAAAGTCACATAGAATTAAATAACCATTATGGAAGTTGAAATGGTTGAGCTTCTAGGTATGACTCTTTGTCTTCTGACTGCTAAGTTAAACGGTACAAAAGTTGACGGTCAAAAAAAATTGGGGGCTTATCCCCAATGGAATGGGGGCATAAATGTTTTCGACACTTGGTAGTATAATGCACAATGTTGAACTTAGTTGTGTGGCATGTAAAGTATAGGAACTTGCAAAAGTAATCAATGTATATCGCATAAGTTTTGGTGTGTGCATAGATGATGCCATGCCTGATCTACCAAAATTGCATTATGCCACTATAAAAGTCGGTGTAACATATGGTGGAGATGGATTGATGATCTCGAAAGTACTGCAAACCTATGGATGTGGTTCTAGAGTACCATAAATTGTTGTAAGAATTGCAATTACCATAACCATGAGAAATGGCCTAGTGGTATCACTTGAACCTTTTTTGGAGAATATTTGAAGAGAAAATGATTGATAAATTGATACAAGAGAAAAAATACTAACATAATATTTATTATAAAATTTGAATATGAGAAATTGCATACACACAATTTTTCATAGTACACAAGATTTCACCTGAAAAACCCTTATAGGAAAAAAACTAACATGATAACTTTCTTTTAATATTGTATTAACAAAATTGTCTTGTAATACAATAATGTAATCCTTAATTTTGCTCTACCCCTACTACATGTGTGAGTATATATATACACATCAATAGGTAACTGCCTACATG